>PVHY01003761.1:81934-102997 GCA_004024945.1 Uropsilus gracilis
CCCGGGGTACCACAAACTCAAGCCATCCCCAGCCTCAGCTTCCCAGGTAGCTGGGATTACAGGCGTGCGCCACCACGCCCAGCTGTTTTTTTGGAACCAGGTCTCACTACGGGCCCCAGGCGGGACTCGAACCGCGATCCCTGGCCCCGGCCGCTTCATAGGCTGAAGCTTACAAGCACGAGCCACCGTGCCCGGCTTAGGTAACTCTGAAAGTCAAGGGCTTTTCTTCAGCTGAATTAGTCAGCTGCCGCCTAACTGCCTCCCAAATCACAGAGCTGAAAAAGTGACTGATAGAGTGTCAAGCAGGATTGATAGTAGGAAACAGTCAGGTGAGAAAAGGAGAAGAGTGCTTCATTGTGTAGGACAAAGCTAGTAAGGGAGACTCAAGGAAGACACAAGAACTTGATAAGGTACTGATACACCTGGGCCCCAAGTCTTTGCTTATGAGGCGGAGAGGACAGGGTTTGCAAAAGGGTCTCATGTCACAGTGGGTTTTCACCTTACCTTTCCCACAATCTCAATGGCAGAAGATGGTCACTGAGCACAGCGCTTGGGGGGCCAACTCTGAATGCACCCTGGTTTTTGTTTAAGAATTTAGGTACTTTGCTAATAATCACCAAGAGCTTGGGGCTATGTCAGTGTAGAAAAGCAGTGCCAGAGGCAAGAGGCTGGACCACATACTCTGAGGTAAGGAAAGTTAATACTGGTTGACTGTATTTTCCCCCAATTTCCCATTTCAGAGGGTAAGTTGAAGGTTTTTTCCTTCTGGGCTGACTGAAATCTAAAATCCCCAAATTACATGAGATCCTTTCAGCTGGTCAATTATCCCAGTTACCCCCAATGTGGGGAGATGCCAAGACCAACTGATGGGCTCAATGGGGCAGTCGTTATGTTATAAATGCAAACATCCATAGTTGGGTTGGCTTTCGGCATCGTTCTAATTCCAGTAAGGAGAAAATGGTCAGTGGAGTATTCAACTCAGTGTTCTGCCATGACAGTTGCTCCACAAAACGCTGTGTGGGGCAGGTTAACTGTCTTCTGTGTCCCAAGCACTCTCCGAACCTGACATTTCTGTCATCCACCTTTATGTGCATTCACCTCAGGCCTCAGATAATCTTTTCATTAACTGCTATCAACGAAAAAGGAAGAGAGATGAGAAGGAAGAGATCAGATACTTTATTTTTCCCATCAGGCTTTTCCAGTTTCAGAGGACAGAAAAATGGCCTCTCAAGGAAGTTTCATTTCCTCAGTGTCTGACAAAAATGGAGATTTGCTAAAAACTGTGCTGCAGAGCAATGAGATCAGGCTGGGCGCTCAGGCCAGCAGACTGGGACTGGCCTCACATGCCCGCAGACTTGGGCCAATGTCTCCTACTTCTCCTCCTCTCCCTCACATCTATCCAGGGCACAGGCCAGATAGGGCAGCTCAACGGTACACATCATAGCCTCTATTTTGCCTGAGTCTTATTGAACAGAAGCAGATGGGGGGAAGTAACCAGATGAATGGTGGGAAAGTAAATGTGTCTCTAGATCAATGACCTTAAGTGCAAATTACTTGCTACCTCAACCAAACACTGGAAGTTTGATTTTTACTACACTCTGATGAAGGACAATGGGAGAGTGAGTGTCTGAGAGACTATAAGTAGCAAGGTACCATTAGGTATTCTGCTCTTGTATCTGACTTCAGGACATACTTGGTTGCAGTCAAAGCAGTGACTCATCCTTTGTTGCCAGTGTCACAGCAGGAACTTGATTTGCTGCAGCAAACATTGTAACATCCTCTGGAAGAAAAGCTCTGCTCTAGCATTTCTGAAAGATTAATTAAATTAAAGAGAGTAGAGAAGATGGAAAATCACTATTAACAAATTGCATTAAAAAGAGATAACCAAGGTACAACTGAAGGTAACAAAAGTTTTAGTTCAAGAAAATCAGCAAACATTTCTACATTTGGTTACTTATGATTGTCATTATTTTGTTTTTTGGCGTGAACTATTATAGGGTACAGACCCAGAAGATTTGGTGGAATCCGAGATTACTTTTCATAGATGTCCTAAGGAAGAGACGAAACTGCAGGGAACTATGTACCATTAGTAACTGACTGGAGCCAATTTAGATTCATCAACTCACTCATACAACAAATATTGTCTATAAACTATGAGAAAGACTTGAATAGGAAGTCCTAAGATGCCATAATGTATGAGAGGGTGTGACACGTTCCATGAGGAGGCTATTTCAAGGAGGGAAGCATCACCTCAGATGAAGAAGGCTTTCTGGTAGGAGAGAAACGTGATCTGGCCTGGATTGATGAGTAACACTGAATGTTAGGATATCAGCGAATTCTTTCTGAGTAGCAAGGAGCACAAAGGAATAAAGGGGAGGAAATGTAGGATGTCAGGCCAGAGAGTAGTTCAGAATGTCAGAAGCAGAGGGAATTTAGAGAGGAGTGGTACCTGGTCTTAAGCAGAGATTTGTGGAAAACCATGACACAGACTAAGTCACGGATATGTGGAAAATATGTTCAGTTTTCATGAGGTGCAAGAACAAAATTAAACACATCAGCGATCAGAGCAGAAAGAGCTCAGGGTTGGGTTAGGACCCTGGAAGCCCTCCTCTGGGCCAGGTATTAAAGCGTCCAGTTCGTGGACTATCAGGTAGTATGGGAACACCAAGGAAGAGTTAGGACCTCTAGGATTAAAAAGAGTGACTGGAAGAAGCTACCACTTATCAATGAGCACAGGATATTTCAGAATTTTAAGTAAGAAACACAGCCACACTAAAATGTCTTATTAGTTTAATTTCAGTTCTTATGTGTTTTTTAAATGTCGAAAGTCTTAAAACTTTCATTTTTCATATCCGTACATTGGATCTCCACTTAGATTTACTACCATGTATGTCTCAGACTGTCTAAAACAAAACCCATCAAGTGCTTTCCTAAACAAGTAACGTCTATAGCTGCTTCAGGAAACAGTACCCTACACTGCCTAGGCCCTCACGTCAAATCTCCAGCACATCTCCTCCCTAGTTTGGAAAAAACCATCGCTGTGTGAATTTTGATAGGAATTAGGCTAATTTCTCTCTCGCACTTAATACTTTTGTCTTCAGAACCTTCTAAAATATCTAGAACACATCAAATATAAAGTGTTCCTATATCTCAGGCACTTTCCCAATAAGGACACGTTCCTGTTCCCAGCAAACAAGTCTGTGAGCCCGTGGGGATTATGTGCGTATTTAATTAATTTTGAGGACACAGTTGAAGATAGTTAAATGTGTTCTAAAAAAAAAAGTCACATTAACTTAATTAAGTATGGCATTCATCTAGAAATAGTGCATTATTTAACAATATTTAACCAATAATGTACAACTTGTTTTTGAGAATCCCCTGCATTCTTCTCTCTCCTCACTCTTCTGGGAATTCACATGTAGTATTATGGGGGAATTAATGGAATAGTCTTCGTTTTTTCTTCTATCCTTTTGACTTTTAATTTTACGTTGTGAGAAATCCCTGCAACTTCATCTTCTAACTCTTTTATTGAATTATCTGCTTCTTAAAAGATTAATTACCAAGAGTTCTTTTTTATTCTCTGGATGAACGGCTCCATCCTGTTCTTTTTTCATCTATGCAGTATCTGGCTCTCATTTCTCTGAGGATGTAACTACATTTTCTTTGAAGTTTTTCTGTTTCCTGCACTGCTCCTGCTTCCTTTGAGTTCCCTTCCCCTGCTTTCACTCTAGTTTCAACCTGTCATGCTGGATATTTTAATCAAGTGGCTAATAATTCTTAACTGTTCACTAATATTTAATAATGAAGAGCTGATTCTAAGCTAGCACATGGTATGAACTATAATACTGCTCTATAGATTATTTGAGCAAAAAGACAGTTGATTTCTTATTTTTATTTATTTTAGTTACATATGGATTTTATTGGTATACTATTTTAAATATAAATGCTTCTTTTATTTAATCCTGCCTTTATTATTCTTTAAATAATATACATTTTAATTGAATACGTTTTGTTTACATTTGCCTTTTGGATGTCCCCCCCCCCCCCATCCCAGCTCCCTGGTTTCTCCATCTCTTCTTTCACTGCCATTTATTGTTTAATTTTTAGTCCCTTGGGTTCTTCCTCTTCTTTCCTATAGCAAATGTCCTTTTGTCCGGTGTGGATGTGATTTCCTGGGACACAGTGGTCTGTGCTTAGTTTTCCAAGTGTCGTTTTGCTGCTGGTCACCAGTTCACACATGATTGTTTTTTCAGTGCCTCCTCCTTCTTTCTGGTCGGCTGCTCCAGCCCATCTTCTGTTATATTATGCTCCTTCTTTGCTTTGTAGTTCTGGTTGCTGGCTTTGGGGGTGTTTCTCCGGGCCAAAGTTTGTGCACCCATTTTTTTTTTTATCGAGATAGGTCCTGGCAGAGAGATGGTTGGTCTGGTTCGTCATGGGGCTACTGCCCGTCTCTGTGACTTTCCTCCCCCCTAAAGTGGAAGGGTCCTTTGATCATGCTGAAGGCATCTCTGAATGGGAAATTCCATTCCTATTGTTGTAGATCTCAGTGGTTGTATTTCTGAGGTAGTTTGCCTCTATAATCAGTCTTAGAGACCTGTGTCCCATAGATCTGACATGTTTGTTGTTCCGGGATACTTCTTTTTCATCTCTGTATTCGTGTGCAATTGTCATTGACTCGCTGTGGTTTCCTATTTTTATATTCAGTGTATTAGTTAGGTGAAAGGCTAAGTTGCTGCAATAAAAATGCTTCTAAATACAGTTTATTTCTTTTTAACCTCTGTCATTAATGGTGGTGCTGGGCGAGTGAATAATGCCATTCTATTTTGCTGTCCCAGTGTCCCCCAGGATCTCTTCTTGCCTACACAGCTGAAGTTACCTTTCCAGCACCACAGCCACTTCCTACCTGAGAAGGAAGCAAGAGAAAGGGGAGGGAAAAGAAGTTTCTTTTAAACAGATGGTACTACTGGAAGAATTTTGTTGGTGGTTACACCTAAGATGCAGCAGAGACTGGGAGATACAGTTTCCATGCAGGTAGCCATGTCTTTTTGCCAACACTTGGGGGCATTCTGTTGGAAAAAGGATGAAAGGTAGAACAAATACAAGGGGGCCCTGGACTAAGTACAGATTAGGGACTCTTAAATGTTGGCATCTCCAAGGTGGTTCATTGTCTCTCGAGGTAGAGCCAATAACTTCATATCAGGCACGCAGGGACTCACTGTCAACTGTAGAGCTCCTCACTCCTACTTTCTCACTGGCTGACAGGCCAGAGTCCTGTGATCCTCTGGCTTACCTTCTCCATAAACTGAGTTTATATGGGCGTGAAGGAGGATGGTTGCCTATCTGTTTGTAAGGGAATGAGAAGCAAGGGATACAACTGGAATGAACTGTCTCCTAAAATCGCTATTCTCAGTCTTCCAACTGGCCCTTGGTCCCTGTGGCCTTTATTTCTGGGTTTGTCAGGGGTTCTCTGGATGTCTGTGTTGCAGGAACTTATATTTTCCCTCCTTATATTTCTCTGCCGCTTTTCAGTCTTGATAAATTCTAGCTCAGTGTTAGACATGTTTCCTAGCATCATCAAAGATGAAGTCTGCATTTCTGCCTCTTGTCTTCTTTATTATTTAGGGTATTTGCAAAAGAAGAAGGAAAATGGTTTTACTTGAAACTGGAAATACTTTTTCTCATTTGTGCATGATGCTATCACTTGAAATTTTATCTCCAGCCACAAATATTCATTTGCTTAAAATACAGTTTTATTTTTCCGTTCATCCTGTGGGTGTATACTCATGATCTCCACAAAGTAACCACTAATTGCATTTCATTTAAAAGTGATCTTTAAAAGGCTTATTCACAATGATATCCAAGGCTTGCAGTTGTGAAGTCATTCCCCACCCCACCCCTAAACACTTACTAAATCTTTATTGAATTTCTTTGCTTCCTTTGTCAGATGACCTCCAAAAGCACACAAACAGGCAGAAACAAAGGTAGTTCCAGACTACTGTGTCTTTCCGAAACAATTCTTTGTGGTTCAAAATAAAATAATTGAGAGTGACCTATAAATAAAAGACTTTAAGACCTGAAACACAAGGCATTCTCTTTATTCTGAAAAATAACTTCAAGGAACAAAACTTTATATAAAAACTTTATAATTTAGCACAAAAGAACTGGACTCTTATACTTTCCTATTTGTGCTCATGGTCGGCCATGTGCTTGGTAACCTCTCTTCACCTTCTCCGACCAACTTTTACTCTGCTGTAAGATTCATTCAGCTATCAGTTGCTGCCAAAGCCTTTCTTTTTTTAATTTAATTAAACTAATTTTTATTCTTTAAATCACAACCTCAGTAAATGGTTCTTGGGATATCTCCCCCTCCTTCCTCTTGTGCCCCCTCCATTCTCTCAAACCCCATTCTTTGTTGTTTACTAGTCAGTGCTAAATCCATTAGTCTCTTTTCTGTGGCAGTGTTCTTTCACTGGGTGAGGGACTATGTTGTTGGAACTAGGCAAACCTTGCTGGTAGCTTTTCAATCTTTTTTTTTTTTTAAATATTGTTTATTATATTATTTGTTTTTAAATTTTAAATTAATATTATTTGTTCTTTAGATCACAACCTTGGTAAGTGGTTTTTGGGATAACTCCCCCTCTCTCCTCCATTTGGTACCCCTTCCATTCTTTCAAACCCCACTCTTTGCTGTTTACTAGTCTGTGTTGAGTCCATTGTCTCTTTCTTTCCCGTGGCAGTGTTCTTTCACTGGGTGAGGGACTGTGTTGTTGGAACCAGGTGAACCTTGCTAATAAGTTTTCAGTCTTAAGTTTGTGTTGGACTACCAGTCTGTATTCATTTGTGAGCTGTCCATGTTTTCTTGCTTCAGGCCATCTCCTCTGCCTCAGTTTGCAGTTCTGATGTGAGGCCAATTACCCCATCTTTGGTTTTCCTTTTGTCTCCCATAGTGTGGGGTGGCGGGTATTGCTCTCCTAGAAGGCATCTCCAAAATGAGGTCCCGGGTCTTCCTGGTCTGGTGAACGCATAGGTATGCAAGCTGACAGTGTGTCTCTACAGTTGTTCCTCTTGTCTCGCATGCACCGATTCTCTCAGTTGTCCATCTGCTGTGTCCAGCTCAGGCTTGTGGACTGGATTTTTGCATGATCCCTCACCCGTTCTATGATGGGGTTTGTGTTGTGCATGTTCTTGCTCCTCTTGAAGTTTAGCTGGAGTGAGAGTGAAATGGGAGGGTCCCCCGTCCACCCATACCTCCCTGCATGGGGGTGGGGCCCAGATGGCTGAGCCTTTGCCCTTCTATGCTCCTCTTGGACTAGGAGCAGGGGGCAACATGGCTCCCCTGATGCTGCCTTGTGCAGCAGCCATCCGCTGATGGGTAGGGCCACCAAAACCCTCACCTTCTCCCCCCCTCCAGGGCTCACCTGGCTTAGGGGGCTTACCCAGGATCCTTCACCCCCTTTGCTCCCCGCTGGCAAGGGAGCTCTGATGGCTAGGGACCCGGGCGCACAGGTAACCCTCAGGTGGCTGCCTGCTGGTGGGTGGGACTAGATTTTCAAACTTAAGATTGAATTGGGCGGCCAGTATATATCTATTTGTGGTCTGCATCTGGGAGCTCTCTGGAGCTGACCAAGAGCTGCACCCTGCTCATCAGCTTCATCATTTGCTTATCAGCTTCCAGTATTCCTCCCACATAGCACTTAGTGTGTCATGAACCCTGGGTGATCTGTCTGTCTCTCCCACTAACCTGTGAGCTCCTAGAGGGCAGGGTTCATTGTCTTAACTATCTTTACATCTTTAGCATCTATAAACTATGCCTGGAACAGAGTAGCAGCAGCTAGTTATATATTTACTTAGTGAATAAGAGGAATGCTGGTTTACAACTGGAAATAAAAGTTCCTTGATGAAATCAGGAATAGATGACTCAAAAGGGACAACTCACCTAAGTTACCTTTATTTCCTTAGTCCTTCAGTGGTTCAATACTAACTGAGCCAATAATAGAAAATGTCCATAAAACACAATTAAATGGAATTTCAGAAATAGAAACACTTTGGGGCATTAAGCCACTAGGACTGCTAGTCAGATTAAAAGATGTATACTGTGCTTTAGTATCATTCAGTCATGATCTTTTGGTTAAAAGTGAGGGTCAAAGGACCTAAAAAAAATCACAAAAATTCTACAACAAGCTGTCACATCGGGAAGAAGAATCATAGAAAGTAGGACAATTTTGTGACCAATTATACTGTCTGCTCTTCTCTAAATGTCAACCAGAAGGATGGGAGAAAATAGCAACTACTCTAACCTGGACTTATGCTTGTTGTCTAATAGGTGAACAGCCAACTAAAAAACCACTGCTTGCATCCTTTGCATTGTCATGCTGCAGGTCCTTCCTCATGTGGACACTGGGGCAGGACGTCTCCCAAAACATGATGGACTAACGGGTCAGAAGACACAACCTAAGACACTTCATAAAGATCAAGAGTGTGACTGGCTGTATGGAAGAACTTCTCTGTGACTCAGTTCAGCCATATACACCCTGCTTGGAATTCTGATGGTGTCCTAGACCAACTCTGATGGTGTCCTAGACCAACAAGGAAAGAGGCAAATAAAGCAAAAACATAAAAGATACATACTGAGCTGAGCAAGCCGATGTTGATGGCTTTCATGTAGTTTATTATTTACTCTCAGGGAATATCTTTGGGGCCTATTTTCTCAGTTCCTGTCTCAGTTCCTGTTAGGTGCACCCCTAACTAACACTGCTAAGGCAGATCTTTGGCATAACTCCATTACAGTACTGATTGTATGCGTGTCAATCTTCCCTTCTTCCTGAGGCTGGAGAATGATGGCACTGATATGAAAAAAAATGAAGTTAAAACATCTGAAAAATTGTTTTTTAAAAAATCTTGTAGGACATGATTTTTATCTGATTTATTTCACATGCAAACATCAGCAAAGAAGATGTCCAATACTGTGCTAAGGTGTTCCTGTTCTAGAAGTCTGCAAATTTTAAATAATTATAGAATAAGTCTTTTACTTTGGTCTGGTGCTCACAGAAGCTTGGTGTGGGAGTCGAGTCCAGGACATCCTGAAGCTGAATACTACTGACTGACAGTGGTTGAACCTGTTTTTCACAAGGTCCATCTAACCTTGTGTAACAATATCCATCCTATTTCTAGATTTAGACACTTTTGTTGGGGTGGGGGAGCGGAGGACTGTGTGTGCAAAGATAACCTGAATTTGCTCCAGGTTCAGTCTTACTTAAATGCATTTTGATGGTACTTTATGCCTATTACATATATTATATAGTGGCTTCTCAATACACAAGTGTGTATTTGAATCAATTTAATTAAATAAGCCTAATTGTGCTAACTTTTTTTTTTTCCCTCATGTCATGGAATACAATTTGTCTTAGAAAGAATTTCTCAAGGAACCGCAGCAGAGAAAATACAAAATTCTGATATCACTGTGGGGAACACAGTTTCTCTGAAAAACAAGGTCCTAGATGTCATGCCCATTTCCAATCATTCCATTCTACTCTGCTCAGAAATCCTAGGCCTTTCTCAGGTCATTTCTCCTCTGCTTCAGGGAGCAGTGAGAAGCAAGCATGTCAGAAGTGTCTTTCTCCACCTTGTCTGCGACAGCGTCAAATGAGAAAACACACTTCACTCTCGTTTACCTCAATACCATGAGTCACTGTGATGGGCTGGGGAGGGGGCATTTAGAAGAGAGATGCCCCTTTCGATGAAGAAAGGTGACAGTCCTACCCTTGTGATACATGACGAGTCAAAGACACTGCTATGAGGTGCTGTGACCTGTGTGAAGCAGAAGAGTGAACTGTGAGGTGGGAGGCCCAAACTCTGATCTCAAAATATCACACCCTTGCCTATCTACGTTACCATCCTTGTTCAAGACATTCTCATTTTTGCCTGTATATGCTTATCTACTTCCAACCCTTTCTCTTCTTGTTACCCAAGGGATCATTTAACAAAGCAGGTCAGATAAGGGCAAGGTCTTTATCATGTCTTGCCTGCCTCTTGGGCCTCATCTTTGCTCACCCACCCTCAAGTCCTACTGGTTTTCTTTCAGCTTCTCCAACACAGTAGGTTCCCTCCTTTGTCTTTAGGTCTCAGGCTCCTCACTGAATACCCTCCCCCGAATTCCTGTCTAGTTACCTCCGGCTCAACTTTCGGGTTTCAGCTTACATGCCAGTGCTCAGTACTTCCTCAGCGATGTCTGCATGTGTTCTGCACTACTCCTTAAGGACACTCACTGCAATATATGGTTTTATATCTTTTTTGTGGCTCTCTGCTTCATGTCCATCACTACTAGCAGAGCAGAAGCCCCATGAGGGCAGTATCAGCTTTGTGGGTACTGTGTATCATGGACCTCACATAGAGTTTGAATTACTGCTGAGTATGTGGAAGCAAAACCAGCATTTATTACGTATATACTGTTGTGCCAGAGATATTCTCTGGAGCAGTGTTGAAACCTTTTCTAGGAGAGTTTATGCAGGCAATACTCAGGGTTCCACTTCACAAGGTTTCTACAACCCACCACAGTTCCAACTGGAAATTCTTCTTATTCATTTACTACAGATCCATTTAAACCTATCAATATGAAATTCTGAATTACCTGACATAAACTTTGCATGAATTTATGATGTTTTAACTCAGGGCTCTTTGTGACTTGGTTTCCCCATTAGTAAAAGAAGGAACTTGAACTAGTTGCTATTTAAGACTTTAACTCAGAACCATCTTGTTATCTCTGCAAATGATCTGAACCAGCAGCTCACAAAAGAAACAAAAATGGCCAATACATTTCAGTAGTAACTAGAAAAGTAAGCTGAAAAAAAAAAAAAAGATACCATCTGACACCATCTTTGGCAGCCAGATTGGCAAAGATGAAAGAGAATAATACTATCCTTATTTAGGAGTTTCAGAGACGTCATTTTCATCACAGTACATATTTGGAGTGGCTTTTTGTGGTATGTAGCAAAAGTCTTAAAATTTTATGATTGGATTTTCTAAAGATGGTCACATCAAAGACACCCACATCCCACATGCTCTCCTCACTGCGTGAGGCTGGTCCTCCTCTTCTCAGAAGTGTGAGTCTACACGCCCTCTTCAACTTGTGGGTTGATTCAGTCATAGTGGTGGCCGCTTGGTCTCCAAAGCTAAGTGGGAAAAGGAGGTATTGCTCCCATTTGTAGTTCGACTGAGACACTTGAAGCCCCAAACTGCCATGGAGCTCTAGCTCCCCTGAAGTCAGCATATCAGAGCCCATAGGTAGATGGAGAAAAATGTCAAGGGAGTCCCAGCTGCCCTGCCCCCACCCCCCAACTATTGGACCCTTCCCTTCCAGGCCTACACATATGAGCAAAAGAGCAGAATCAGCCTCCCCAGTCAAAGCCAAATGCAACAGAAATAAACCATAATGTGTGAACCTGGTCTAGACTATGGGTTCATGAGAAAAGTAAAAGTTGTTATTTGAAGTACTAAATTCTGGGGCAGTTTGTTATGTAGCACTAGATAACTAGAACAATGTATCTATTATATACAGAGAGAGTTCTGATGTTAACATGTTATACAGTACTAAATAATTAGAACATTATATATGTAACATAAGATGTCATAAAATATACACATATTGCTGGGTTAAAAGATGTCTTTATTTATATACTGGTATCTATATCTATTGATATCCAAATGCATGTATAGATCTTTTAATCTAATAATTTTAGTTCTTGAAAATTACACTAAGAAAACATCCAGAAAGTACACAAAAATGGCTATATAGCATTATTTACAAAGCTAAACATTCTGAAACCATTTAAAGTGTTCAGCAAGAGGCAACTGATTAAACATATTGCCTTATAGTCATACAATCCATTACTAGGAAGCCACAAAAGAAAGGATGACATGAAGCTGCATTTACTGACAGGTGGTGGTGAGTCATGACTCAAAAGTTAGAATGAATCCAATTCTTTGCACCGAATTTTTCTTACAAATTTTTATAAGTCTTTATGTGAAAGTCAGTTGACCCTTTGTGTACAAAACTAGATTAATCATATTCATCATTATTGATTCTTTGTTTAATTGTATTAAGGTATTAAAGTGTACCGCTTGAAGGTAGCCATTTACAAAATCAACACACAAAAATCAGTTGCCTTCTTAGAATATGCAAAACATCAGTCCGAAGAAGAAGAAATTAAGAGAATCACTCCATTTACAATTGTACCAACAAAAATGAAATACCTGGGAATAAACTTAACAAAAGATATGAAAGATTTATACAAAAAGAATACCATAAAACATTGCTAAAGGAAATAGAAGACACAAAGAAACGGAAAGACATTCCCTGCTCATGGATTGGAATAATCAACATTATCAAAATGACCATCCTACCAAAAGCAATCTACAAATTCAATGCAATTCCAATAAAATCTCAATGACATGTTTAAAAGAAATAGAACAAACACTATTGAAATTCATATGGAATAATAAAAAAACCTTGAATAGCCAAAACTCTTCTGAACAAAAGGCAAGGGGATGGAGGGGTTTCACTCCCAGACTTTAAATTATACTACAAAGTCATAATAATTAAGACAGCGTGGTACTAGAAGAAACACATACACAGACCAATGGAACAGAATTGAAAGTACAAAAATAAAGTCACATATTTATGATCAACTAATTACGACAAAGGGACAAAAAGCATACAATGGAACAAGGATAGTTTCTTCAATAAATGGTGCTGGGGGAAAACAGACTGCTACATGCAAAAGAATGAATCTAGACTACTCCCTCACACCTTACACAAAAACCAACTCAAAATGGATAAAAGACTTGGACATAAGACCTGAAATTATATAGAAGAAAACACAGGCTAAACAATTCACGACCTATATCACAGAAACATCTTTCAGGACACACCTATACAAGTAAAGAAAATGAAACATAAATTGCTGGGACTATATGAAGCTAAAAAGCTTCTGCACAGCAACAGAGACAATAACCAAAAACAAACACCCAACTGAATAGGAAAAACTTTTTTCATTCCACTTAAATGACAGGGGTCTGATATCAAAGATCCACAAAGAACTCACACAACTTAACAAAAGGGAAGCAAAAACCCCAGTCAAAAAATGGGGAGAAGAGCTTAAAAGACACTCCTGTGAAGAGGAAATACAAATGGCCAATATGCATATGAAAAAATGCTCAACATCACTTATCATCAGGGAAATGCAAATCAAAACCACAATGAGATACCACCTCACACTGGTAAGAATGGCCCACACCAGGAAAAAAAGGGGGGGGGTGGCAACAAGTGCTGGAGTGGATGTGGAGAGAAAAGAACACTTTTACACTACTGATGGGAATGCAAACTGGCCCAGCCACTATGGAAAGATGTGTGAAGGACCCTTAAACTACTGAAAATGGAACTATCATTTTATTTAGCAACTCCACTTCTGGGATTTGTCACCCAAAGTTTACAAAAACACTAATTCAATAGGACACCTGTACTCGGATGTTTAGTGGAGCACTATTTACAACAGCCAGAATACAGAAACAACCCAAATGCCCCCCAAAAGACATATGGATCAGAAAGTTGTGGTACATATACACAATGAGATATTATTCAGCAATCAAAAAAGACAAATTTGATGCTTTTGTGATAACATGGATAGACCTAGCAGGAATCATGTTAGCAGAAACAAACCAGGAAGATAAAGAGAAATACTGGACGATCTCACCTGTATGTGGGAAAAACAAACAAACAAAAGGACTAAGAAAATTCAAAACTAACTGTTAGCAGAACAAAGGCATTGAGCAAAAGAGGGAGAGGGTGGTAAAATTAGGGGAGGGATGGGCACAAGAGTTTAAGATGATGGTTCATGGATGATAAGATGGTGGGAGAACCTCAGGGTAGACAATGATATAAAAATATATATGCATATGTATGTATAATCAATTTAAAATAAAACTTTCATTAAAAAAGAAAATTGTATGGTCAAAATTATAGAAATAAATTAAAGTATAAACAACAAAAAATAGAGTGTACCATTTGTTAGTGTCTTTTAACAAAAAAGATTATACCTGCAAATTATCCTGTAATTTCCTTTTTCATTTCATTATATAGCATAGATTATAGCCGTGAATGGCTTATTAACTTTTGGTCAAATGATGAACCATCTAAGACATGGGCTACACCAACAGATCAGAAGTCACTAGGCTATAACTTGAGGCTTGTGTATAACACTGCACAACAAAGAAACATCATACAACACATTTTCAAAATGTACCCCTGTCACTGACTATGCATATACCAAAAGGTCAAGAATAAGGTCAAACTGAGTCCTTTTAATAGCTGTACCATATTTTCTTTAATCTTTTCTAGCAGTAATGGACATTCAGTTTGTTGCAGCTTTTCTTTCATGACACTACAAATAATGCTAAAATAGATATTTTGTTACATAGTATCTTCAGGCACTGAGGCCTTTATTTCTACAACATAAGTTCCAAAAAGTGGATTGCTGGGTCTGAATATGTTTAAGTTTTAATAAATATTGCTAGATTACTTTCCAAAGGACTATAGCTATTCAATTCACACTAGTGGATATCAATGCTCTTCTTAACTCTCTCCTCTAGCTTTCCTCTTTCTCCCTCTCTCTGAAAATAATCTCAATGTTAAAGAGTTTTTATATATTTTAGGATACAAACCACTTGTCATGTATTGGAAAAATCTTTTATGTACATTTTTAAGGTCAAAAGTTTTAAATTTTAAATGATCAAAGCTAACAATCCTCCCTTGGCCCCTCCCTCCCTTCCTCCACCCCTTCCTTTTTCTTTCATTGATGCAACACAGAATTATAACAATTGATAGGGTTCAGGTGTGCATCCTTAAAAATCAACATCTGTAAAAACTATATTAAATTCACCACTAAAAGCTCAATTCTATCTTTCAACATATAATTTTTCCCCTTTTACTCAATTCTCCCCCACCCCTCCACCCCATTCCCAGGTCCCTTCTGGTTACCACAAACTGTCTTATATTGTGAAAATTCTTTTTGTTTATCATTCATTTGTTTGGTTTCTATGTGATTTCATTCATGCGGTTACAGGTCTTTGCTTTATTTATGCATTTAATTTGAATAGTCATTTGATATTTGTCTTAAATGCATATAAAATCACTGACTAGGATTTATGGGCATGGGAGTGGTTAAATAGATTCATTATGATAGAATTATACTTTCAATATTGAGCATTTTAAATATGACCTTCAACTAGTACTTTGCTACCACTGTCCAGAGAGACTGTATTGTTGTGATAGTAAGTTCTTTACAAGTGGTTTATTTGGTACCTTTGTTCAAGAAGAGCAATTTCATTCCTCAAAGAATTTAGCTTTACTGATGGAAATGTGAGCTGAGAGTTAATGAGTTTGTAATGCTATAAAACATTAATTTATTTATTTTTCCTTCAAAGAAAGGCAACTTTCAAAATAATCTTTGCATAGACATCTCACAAAGTACAAATTTCTAAGTTCAAGAATATTTAATTTTCAGAAACAGAATGCTTTAGTGGTTTAGGCAAATTGAGGTGGCCCAGGTTTTACACTCTTATCTGCTTTTGATAAAACCCTTAACTTGATAAATGTCAAGATTTATTGCTTTATGACACCTGGTAAGATATAAGCTAACAAGATTTTATAGCTTCTTCTCCTACTTATGCTGTATATTTTCAAACACATAATCTTGCCATTTTATCTACCAAATGAAAACAGGATGACACAATTTAATTATTATGAAACTCACCTTAGTTAAAATGTCATTTTTATCATAAATACAAAGGACCTTGTCTAATGTTGTTTCATTCAATGCTGTTTCATTATAAAGTCCATGGAGAAAAAAATCCCTGTCAATGTTACACAAAATGACTTTGTTCCAGGGTGTGCTTTTATAGCTTGTTTTGCTTAAAGTCAGTTTTCAAGAACCCATGTTAAGGAAGGACTTTCTGCTTACAAATGTCAAAGAATTCCTGAAAACATGCCTTTAAATACAAAAGGACTTTACTCCCTGTGAAGAAGATTGGGAGGCAGGGCAGAAGGCAGGTTGAGCTTAATTTCCTGCTAGGTCAGAAAAAAAAAAAAACATCAGCACACTTTCCCTTGGTTTTACTAGTATAATAGTAATTTTTCCTTTTTTCAAATAATGCTTTTTGAGGTAATGTTGGTCTACAACACTATATGTTTTAGGGGTACAGTTTCAGACCTGTACAAATGTATATTATCACACCACCTAAGTCCCAATAATCCTCTACCATCTGCTATAGTAATTTCCATTTCCAGTCTTACTCTTCCACCTAAGTCCCAACTGCCTACCAAAGCTTTTCCATTTCGGTCATTTTATATATAATTATGACATATAAAAACAAATGACTCAATATACCTACCATTTCCCAATTCCTTTCAACGATAGCACTGGGATTTTATAGCTTGTCACCCCTTTGCCTTGACCTTTTCCTGACCCTATCAAATACTGTTGACTAAGCAATTTATTCACGCAGCAAATGTTTACTGCACAAGCACTATGAATTTTTTAATAGTGGTAAAATATGTATAAGATAAAGTTGACCACTTCACTTGCAATCAGGGAAATGCAAATCAAAACCACAATGAGATACCACCTCACACCAGCAAGAATGGTCCATAAAAAAAAAAAACAAAAAACAAACAACAACAAAAAAAACAGGCAGCAACAAGTCCTGGCAGGGATGTGGAGAGAAATGAACACTCTTATACTGCTGGTGGGAATGTAAACTGGTCCAGCCACTATGGGAGGCAGTGTGGAGAACCCTCAGACTAATGAAAATGGAACTGCATTGGACCCAGCAATTGCTCTTTTGGGAGTCTACCCAAAGGAGACCTCAATGTGGGTACAAAAGGACACCTATACTCAACTTTGATGAATTTATAATAATATGGATGTATTTAGAAGAAATCATATTAGCAGAAACAAGTCAGAAAGAAAAAGACAGAAACCAAATGGTTTCACTAATATATGGACAACCAAATGAAAGTACACAACAGGGGGTGGGGTGGGGGGTAGGGGGTGGGGGGGTGGAACCAGCTGGAATGGCCAGGGAGGGGAGGTGGTGGGTGATCCCCAGGGACTATAAATATACATACACATACACACACACACACACACACACACATAAATTACTTATTTTAAAAAAAGATAAAGTTGACCACTTCTAGGTGTCCATGTCAGTGCAAGCTTCACCACCATTCAGCCCAGAACTTTTCGTCATTCCCAACTGGAACTCAGTCCCCATTAAGTACTAACTCTCCACTCCTGGCACCCACTGCCCTGGGCTCCTAGGTCCTGGAAACTACCATGTACTTCCTCTCTTTAGGAACTTGACTATTGGTATATGCTGGACATCACGTATTTGTCCTTTTGTGACTGGTTTCTTTCGCTTAACATAATGTTGACAAGGTTCATCCATGCTGTAGCATGACTCAGAATTTCCTTTCTTTCATGTATGAATATTCCACATTGTGTTAGCCCAATCATCTCTCAGTGGGGATCTATGTGGTTTCTACCTTTTGGCTAGTGGATACTGCTACTACGGTGTGCGAATATCTGCTTATGCCTTTTTCATTTCTTTTGGCTATATATCCAGTAAACTTGAATCCGATGGCAATTCTATTTTAAATTTTTGATGAATTTCCATACTCTTTTCCATGGCAGGTGTATCATTTTCATTGTTACCAGCAAGGCATAAGGGTTCCAATTTCGCCACAACTTTACCAATGTTTATATTTTGCTTGTTTTTGTTTTAGTAATAGTGACCCGTAAAGGGTGTGAAGGAGTGGTTTTGATTTGTATCTCACTGATTATTAGTGGTGTTGAGCATCTTTTCATGTGCTTATAAGTCATTTGTGTATCTTTGGAGGCATATCTATTTAAGTCTTTTGCCCATTTTTAAAAATCATGTTCTGTTGTTGATGATTGATAGAGGTTTTTTACATAATCTGGATGCCAATTCTTACCAGATATGTCTTGCAAAATATTTTCTCCTGTTCTACTGCTTACCTCTCATTCATCAGTATCCTTTAACATACAAAAGTTTTTAATTTTGATGGTCTTATTTTTTTCTTTTGTTGCCTGTACTTTTGGTGTTGTATTGGGAAAAGAAAATTATTCACAAGCTATTCTCCCCAGTCTTCATTTTATGAATTTTATAGTTTCAGCTCTTATATTTAGGCTTGTGATCCATGCTGAATTAGCTTTCATGTATTATACATAATAATATGTTCACCCTCATTTTATTACAAGTGGTTTCCAGTTTCCCCAGTTTAGTTTGTTGAAAGCTGTCCTTTCTCCATTAAATGGTGTTGATACTCATGTTAAAAATCACTGAACCATCTATGCAATGGTTTCTTTCTTGGCCTTCTCTATTCTATTGGTCTATCTGTGCTTATGCTGTATTTATTTCCTTCTTTACATATTCACTAATTACTGCAGAAACATGTTACAAAATTACATTCTTACTGGTATCCTTGCAAATTGTCCCCATTTCATACACTGCAGATACTGCTATAAGATAAATATTCCTAAGATATCACATTTATTCTTATTACTCATTGGATGAAAGAACTGCTGTGCTTCCTGGGGTCTCACCAGCTCTGTGTGTATACTTCTGCTTGGCCTTTAGGACCATTCACTGCTTTGGATCTGCTTATTTATTTCCTACCACATTCTGGCACCAAATATTGGTCTCAATCTTTCTCACGTGGTCTCCTATCACCCAAAATAATACCTTTCCCGACCTCCCAACTTTGTGTGTTTACATAACGTGACCTATTTTCTAAGGCCCATTTCTAGTCTCATTTCATCTATTAAATCTTTAGTGGAGATACCCTCTTACAAGGATTGCTTTCCATTGAAGCTTTTCTCTATTTTCCTTTATACAAATATAATGCTTTTTCTTTTCTTTCTTTCTTTTCTTTTTTTTTTTGAGTCTACCTCTCACTATTTTTGCCTGTGAAACGACAGGCTCATGTTGCCCAGGGTACCACAGACTCAAGCAATCCCCAGTCTCAGCTTCCCAGGTAGCTGGGATTACAGCACGTACCACCACGTCCAGCTATATTTTTCTGGAACTAGGTCTTGCTACATGCCCCCGGCGGGACTCAAACCATGATCCCTGGCCCTGGCTGCGGTTTCATAGGCTGCCATTTACAGGCATGCACCACCATGCCCAACCACATAATGCTTTTATTGTAATAAAGAGAGTATAGAATTGATGAAATAACCACTTACTACTTGAGCACAAATGTTCACAGCAGCATTATGGATAGCAGTTTAAAAGTAGACACAATCCAAATGATCAACACCTGATGAGTGAATAAACAAAATGTGATATATAGCCACACAGTACAAATTTTATTCAGTCATAAAAAGGAATCAAATACCTTGAAAACATTATGCTAAGTGGACAAGCTAGTAATAGAAGCCCACACAGTGTACGATTCTATTTATGTGATAAGCTAGAAAACAAAAACTAGAGGGACAGAAAAAGATCAGTGATTGCCAGAGGTATGGAAAGGGGACGGATGGGGTATGGTTACTAACGGGTATTAATCTGCTTTCTGGGTGATGAAAATGTCCTAAAATTAGATAGTGGTGACAGTTGCCAAGACTCTATGAAAAAAATCTGAACTGTGTATTTTCAAAGAGTAAGATTTATAGTATGTGAATTACATCAATAAAGTAAAAAAAAATTATGGACTCTGCAAGTAAGTTACCAGAACTAGTGAACGACTCTAGCAGGATTGCAGAATACAAGATTAATATTGAAAATCAATTATTTTTAATAATAATCAAGTATTATTGATTGATTGATTAATAGTAATCAATCAATTATTTTTAATTAATACAAGATTAATATTGAAAATCACATTATCTATGTGATAATGACAAATAACTGGAAATTGAAATTATGAACAAAATATAATTTGTAAATTCAACATACTTAGGATAAATCTGACAGAGGTGTAAAAGATCTGTACACTGAAAAATTACAAATGCAGCTAAGAGAAGCTAAAATGGCCTCTATAATTAGAAAGATATACCATATTCACAGATTGGAAGACTCAGTGTTATTGCCATTTCTCCCACAAATTGACCTACTGATTCAACACAACCCCAAATTCTCATTAGACCCTTTTTGCTAAAATGAATTGATCTTAAACGTCAAATGGAATTGTTGAAATTTAAAAGATAAACTTACAGAAATAATATTTACTGATTTTAAACCTTTTAAAGATGTAGTAATCAAGGCAGTGGGGAATTGTTGTAAAGATAAATGGATGAAAATTAAACAAGAAATTAAAAAGATAAACAGAATAGAGTCCACTTACTGACAATGATTTTTGACAAGGGCATAAAGGACATTTTAGTAAAGAAATGTTAGTCCTTCCTGAAAATTGTGCTAGAAAATATATTTACAAATAAAAAAGGAACTTAGATCCACACCTTCTATCATAAACAAAAACAAGCTCATAATGAAATATAGACCTACTATAAAACCTAAACTGCAAACTCTGGAAGAAAACCTGTGAGAACTTTGATTCGGTAACACCAAAAGTATGTTTATATAAAAGAAAACACTGAATAACTGAACTTGAGCAAAATTAAAAGTTGTCCTTCAAAAACACTGTTGTAAGAATAACTTAGCAAAAGCAAAGTGAAAAGCCCAGTCAAAAAATGGGGAGAAGAGCCAGGCATGGTGGCACGTGCTTGTAAGTGACAGCTTATTGAGTCGTAGCAGGGTCTGGGGATCGCAGTTCGAGTCCCGCCCAGGGCAACACAGCGAAACCTAGTCCCCAAAAAATAGCTGGGCATGGTGGTGCGCACCTGTAATCCTAGCTGCTTGGAAAGCTGAAGCTGAGGATTTCTTGAGTCCGTGGTACCAAGGGCAATGTGAGTCTGTGGTTCCACGGGCAAAAATAGCGAGACCTAGTCTCAAAAAAAAAAAAAAAAAGGGGGGGGGGGAGAAGAA
>PVHY01003762.1:0-102892 GCA_004024945.1 Uropsilus gracilis
CTACCTGGGAAGCTGAGGCTGGGGATTGCTTGAGTCTGTGGTACCCTGGGCAACAAGAGCCTGCGGTTCCATGGGCAAAAACAGCAAGACCCAGTTTCAAAAAAAAAAAAAAAAAAAAAAAAAAAAAAAAAAAAAAAAAAAAAAAAAAAAAAAAAAAAAAAAAAAAAAAAAAAAAAAAAAAAAAAAAAAAAAAAAAAAAAAAAAAAAAAAAAAAAAAGATAAATAAGGAGAATTTGACATTAATAGAAAGCTTTCATTCATAAATAGTACATTATACTTTAGGCTAATATTTCATATGTATTGAGATTTGCACACTTTAGATAAACACCTAGAGTAATTAAAGGAGTAGCAATTTAAATATTTTGCATATTTACTGAAAACACAAATGACACATGTTTCTAAAATTCCAAAAGCAAAATTCCTTTCTTTGAATTATTAGTAATTCAGAAAAGAGAATTAACTTACAGCAATAGAACAAATTCAAGTACAAATGATTCCTCAGATCTAAGAAATGCATCAATTTCTATGTAGACTCAGTCATGAATTTGAATTACACTTGCTATCAGAATATGGGGGATTTAGTCAAATTGTTAGTGGACCATCACTACACATTAATTTCAAATT
Organism: Uropsilus gracilis; assembly: GCA_004024945.1. Lineage (NCBI taxonomy): Eukaryota > Metazoa > Chordata > Mammalia > Eulipotyphla > Talpidae > Uropsilus > Uropsilus gracilis. The sequence goes on from PVHY01003762.1 coordinate 625, forward strand.
TATTACATGATTTTAATGTTTTGAGGTATAATTTTCTCTATTTTAAGAATATAAAATTTTATTTGAATATAGTGTCAATGTATTTGTGATTATCCTGAATTAATTTAAATGTCAATTTTCTGTAGTATTAAAATATATAAAAATCAAGTAGCCAATAGTTTCATTGTAAAGGGAATACTTACTCTCTAGTAGGAGACCATAGAACAAGTGCTATAGCTGCTAGAGAAAATTCTGAATGGAAAAGAAAATGGTGGTTCTATTTGTTGGAGAACAGAAGGCATGCTGATGTGCACTCTAAGTATACTAATTACCTAGACAGATTTCAGCAATGTTACTAATTTTCACAATGCTTGAACTAAAGAAAATCAGGATGAGAAAAAAATCCAAGGGCACCACCAAATAACTGAAATAACATTGAGCTGAAATCAAAACTGTATGCAAAATCAGCATATCTTAGAACTAGATGTGCACACTTATGATAAAATCAGGAACAGCTACTTTGGGCCTAACTCAAGTGGAATTCAGTTCGAGGCTTGGTGAGGTGCCTGAAGCATTAAAGGGGGCTAACAGAGCTGGATCTTGGTTGTTACCATCTCATACGCTTGGTGGAAGTCTCCCCAACTATTTTCCTTTCTTCTATTCTCTGTTCACTAATTCTATTAAAACCTTTTCATGTCATGAATCTGTTTTCAATAAGGGAAATGCAAATCAAAACAATGAGATACCACTTTACACCAGTAACAATGGCCCACATTCAAAGAACAGGCAAGTGTGGATGTGGAGAGAAAGGAACACTTTTGCACTGCTGGTGGGAATGTAAACTGGTTCAACCACTATTTAAAGCTATGCAGAGGGCCCTCAAATTAATGAAAATAGAACTACCATTTGACCCAGCAATTATTCTCTGGGGAATCTATCCAAAAGAGACCCCAGTGTGGATACAAAGGGACACCTGTACCGGGATGTTTACTGCAGCACTATTTATAATTGGAAGGTCTTGGAAGCAACCTAAATGCCCCAAAACAGATGACTGGATGAAAAAGGTGTGGTGTATATATACACAATGGAATATTACTCATCAATTAAAAATGACAAATTTGATGATTTCATGATAACATGGATTACTTAGAAGAAATCATATTAGCAGAAACAAGTCAAAAAGAAACAGACAGAAACCAAAAGGTTTCACTAATATATGGGATATTCACTAATATATGGGATATAGGAAAAAAATAAACAAAAGTCTTAAGGAAAAGGCAAAACAATTTAACCACCAAACTGAAGCACACAACTTAGGGCAGGGGGGAAGGGGGGTGGTGGTGGGGAGAGTAAGGAGGAGTGAATCCCTGGGATTACAAAGATATGAAATTTATATATAAATAAATTTTTAAAAAGGCATTAAATTAATTAAACACTTGAAAAAAAAAAAAAGAATCTGCATTGTCTTTGTGTGTATGAATGACCAGATCCCTTCCGGGTATGAAAGTTTAGGGGCTCTCTATGTACCAACTATCATGTGCTAACATGTCAACTATAAATCTTCACATTTGATAAATCTACAGTTGAAACTTACCAATATAACGAGCCCAACCACTCCAATGATTTGCTAAACCAGTGCCTAATAATGCTTTATGTTTCAACTGGGAAAGACAGACCTCAACAAATACTCTCTCTGTATGTTTTAAATTATCTGGACTAGATTAGACTTACTCTCTATGTTTTGCTTGCATTCCACTTACAATTCTCTTCTTATAACATTCATCTTATGAATATACATATTCATCAAAGTATTGGTGAATACTTTGTCTACTACCTACTCTGTAATACAGAGGTCATACTCATAGTGCTCAACATGGTTCACATTTCTAGGACAGAATCTGACACAAAAGAGATGTGTAAAAACTGTGCATTACTGTTAAAAATATATTATGTGAATATTAGTAGAGAGGAGAGAAGATAATTCTCTGAATTTTCATATCTACAGAAATTTTCATATCTTTTTCCTGTAAAGGAGTACACCATAGTAATAAATGCCATGAAATATCTTCTGAATCCTAATAATTATAGAATTGAAAATGCATGGAAGGAAATGTTCACATAGCCTTTTATAAGACATGATATAAATGTCAATGATTCCAAAAGCCACGCTGAATATTGTAAACTTTATTTTAGTATTTTTAACTAGTAAGGAAACATATGTTCTAATTTTTGCTAAATTTTATCTTTTGATTTTACTTTTTTAAGTATTTATTCCATTTGCCTTATCAAATATGAGAAATAGAGAACACAATTTTAAGATAAAATCTTAATGGCTATTTATAGTTAACCCAACTTAATATGATGTAGTAAACACTCTTCAAGCAGTAAAAGCAAGAAAAAAATATAAAGGATTACCTTGAAAAATCCTAGTTGCTTTTTCAATTGCTTGAATGCTGCATTTCTTTAAGTTTCTATTTTACCAGGAAAAATAATTTCCCATACTTTTGTTATTACTAGATTTTTATCTAAGTTTATGAAATATTTTTGATGTCCAATTTAATTGAACTAAGTTTGTGTTAAAAATTTCTAAATGTTCTTTTAATTTATTTTATGTTTTATTGTTAATTATATCAGGAACAACTTTTTAAATCTCTTGTATACTCTTTTGAATTCTCTATGGGATACATGTAACAACAGCTTAATCTCTGTTGTTATTTAATTCTAAAATGAGAGTCAGATTTTAGAATTGAATAAAGTTCAATTTTTAATGAATCATTAATCTCAAGAAACTATGGCAATGTTAACACTTTCAAATGCTGGCAAGCAGTGTAAGTCAATAGATTCCATGTTCTTATATTCTTTTGCAATATAACATTTATATTTGAAGCACCAAATTAAAAAAAAAAATTCAAGTTAGTCATATTCATAAGGTTCTTAGTGGGGTTATAATTTTTGTAGTAATATTAGTTTATTGTTCAATTCTACATACCAGCTGGCTGGAATAAATTTTGCTTTATTTCTTTTTTTTTAAATTTTGTATGCACATCTACAAGTGAAAATGGATAGTATGAATATTCTTAAGATTACAGTGTTCTATAAAAACAAAACACAATCTTTTAGACCTTAAAATTGATAAATGTATACAACTGCTACCAGTTTATGAAATCTGAGACTTGAATGTATTCATTGTGTGTCACTGGAAGTCAGGGTATTTACATTTGCAGGTAAAATGTATAGCCTACTACATTGTTCACAATAAAGTTTGTATCCTTTGGCTCCAAGAGGTGGCAAATTATGTCACATGCTACATGTGATTTGTTATTTATTAGTCACAAGTCAGACAAGTGGATTCTAGCTAATGCAGGCACAGAGTGGAGATATCAGGTTTGTTTTGTTTTGTTTTGTTTCCTAGATTACCCATATATAGTGAGTCAAAGAAAGTTTTTAATTTGCTAGTGTACATAAAGTTTATGTCTACAGTAGAGTAGATTTTATTTAGAGTATAATATTCTGTCTAATACAACAACTTCATAAATTAAAGTTACTTTGCTAAAAGTAAGTCAACTGTCATCTTAGTGCTCTACAAGGTCCTCTTCTGGTAGATGGAATTGCCTGCATGCTGATGACTATGTACTGAGCAGGGTGGTGACTACTGAAGGCTAGACTGTTTAGAAATCTCTTCAGATAAAACAACAATGAAGTCTATTAGGGTAATGGCCATTTCCTTTCACAAAAGATTATTCTGTATTATGCAGTGCTCCTTCATAGAGTTTATCTACAGCATGACTTTTTAAAAACTATTATTTATTTTATTTTACATCATTGTCTACCCCAAGGTTCTCCCACCCCCATATCACCTGTAAACCCTCATCTTAAACTTTTGTGCCATCACACCCCCGAGTTTACCCTCCACTCTTCTCTTGCTCTATGCTTCAGTTCTGCTGACAGTTTTAAATTTTTACTGTCCATTTGATTGTTTTCCCTATGTCCCATAGATAAGTGAGAACATACTGTCTTTCTCTTTCTCTTTCTGGCTTATTTCCACTAGCATGATTCCTCCTAGCTCCATCCATGGTGCTGTGAATGGCATAAACTTGTCTTTTTTGATTGACAAATATTATTCCATTGTGTATATATACCACAACTTTCTGATTCACTAATCTCTTTTGGGGTATTTGGGATTATTTTCATGTCCTGGCTATTTTGAATAGTGCCTACAGCATGAGCTTCTTTCAAATTAGAAATAGTCCTCTCTTACTGTGCCTCAGCTCTATCAACTAAATCTATGTAAATTAAGGTTTCTAAATCCATTGTTGCCAATTCAATGTTGTGTATCTTCAGCAGTAGATATCATCTCAAAAAACTAATTCCTGTGTCCCTCCATGAAAAGCAACTCCTTATGAGTTTAAATACATCATGAAATTGCAACAATTCAGTCATCTCTTTAAATTCTACTTCTAATTCTGATTATTTCACTATTACTGTTATGACCATAGTTATTTCTTCTACAGATGACCTGAATCTCTGAAAACTGTCTAGGAGGGTTGGAGTCAACCTATTTCAAACCTCTATTAATATTGCTACTTTGACTTTGTCTCATGAATCACACATGTTCTTAATGGCATCTAGAATTGGAATGCCTTTCTTTCTATTTAATTTGCCCACATCCCTCAGAAAAATCACTCTTTATGGCAGCTGTAACCTTTTGAAATATTCTTCAATAACAAGACTTAAAGTCAGAATTACTTCTGATTCATAGACTGCTGTTTGGTTTTAGTTTTGGTAGGCTCTCTGTATACTTCCCTAAGAGAGCTCTTGGGTAACTTTGTGTATTCCTATCAATTAACAAAAATATTAAAGCATATTATAAACAGGCATACTTTTTTGTCCCACTTATAGATCATAGGAAAAGTAGATTTAGTATCATTCTTAAGAGTCTGTAATACATTAGCATTGGCTTTAACATAGAGGTAACATCTGTATTAACTCTTAACAGTAACTCAAATCGTGAAGTCAAACTATGTGTGATTTGAAGCTAGAACTGACTAATCTTTTCCCATGAAAGTTCTAGAGGAGCATTGGCATGTTCTTCCAATAAAAGGCTGTTTTTTCTACTTTGAAAATGTGTTTTTCAGTGTAAGCACCTTCATTAATGATCTGAGCTAGCTTGTCTCTTCTGGATAACTTGCTGCTGCTTCTTCATCAGTACTTCCTGCTTCACTTTGTACTTTCATGTTGTGGAGGTGGATTCTTTTCTAAAATGTCAAGAAGTTGAAGCTCTGTTAGTTTCAACGTTTGTAATTTCCTCACTTCTCTCACTTCATAGTAGTTGAAAGAGCCATGGCCTTGCTTAGCTTTGTCTGAAGGAAATGTTGTGACTGGTTTGACCTATCCAGACCACATTTTTTTCCCTCCTTATCATATATCAACTGTTTCATTTTTCTTATTATTCATGTGTTCACTGGAATAACAATTTCCTTCAGTATTTTTTTCCTTTGCATTACTCTTGGCTAATGGCTCAGCATATCCCAGGCAAAGTTATGTAGATTTTTTACAAATCCTGATCTTTTCAAGACATGGATGTCTTCCTGAGTACCTATTTCAAGCACCATGTGCATATTCATTGGTGAAATCATCGCAAACCAGTTCATGTTGTAATTTTTCAGAATTTATCAGTCTTTCTCACTGATAGCAGTAGCCTCCTTCTCAGGCATTTTATAAAATGCTAGATTTTATAAAATAATATAACTCCTTATTCTAATGGTTAGATAAAAGAGGTAAAGTTTGAAGGAACAAAAATACCACTTTGCTCTAAGAATGAATATCATCAATAAAAGAAGAATATCTCTGAGCATTATCAACAATAGACAAATTCTTTAAGATATTTTATTCCTTAGATGAGTCTTCTTCCATTTCTTTGGCCTTACCAAACTCAGGGGGGAATTTTGTAAAAGAAACTGGTCACCCGTGATTTCTTTATGCTTTGGTAGTCTACAGGTAGTATGTGTTTATTTGAAAATCTTGGACTTCTCACCATTCCAGATTATACATGGTTTTGATTTGTGGCTTATAACACATTCCCCAAACAAGACTGCTATTATGTTCTTTAAAGCTTTGAAACCTGACATTGTAGTCATCTGCTTTCAGATTACAGAAGTTTCAACAATATTGGACATTTGCTCTGGCAAGTTATTTTCCTCCATAATCAGTTGATGTAGAATTCTCTAAAAATTTTTTCAGTTGTTTTACATCAGTGCTTGCATATCACCACTCTTTTTAAATTTTCTAATGAATAATGTTTGAATCATTTAAATTATACAGAGCTATCAGTAAATTCAGCAGAGCTGGGCTAAGTCTTTTCTTTCAACATCACTAACATTTTGCTGTGATTAATAATTACTGTGGTGCTTAAAGAATAATCCTGGGACTGATCTTCCATTCCAACCACTAGAAGTTTCTTGATATTTGATATAGACCCTTCTCAAATTTTTGTTAGTTACATTACTTTCCACAGAATAGATCTTTAATATTTTCCATTGCTTTAAACTTACTCTTCAATATCACCAATATGATGAAATGGGACATGCATGACGAGGGAACAAAAATCACAGATTTTCCTCTTTTATATTTTTCAATCACTTTTAATTCATGTCCAGGTTTATCACTTGATGTGACCTCTTACTGGCAACAGTGAACTTCATATGCTTTAGAAACATGATAAACAAGACAACACAAGAGTAATTCAAGGTAGAAGAAAAGGGATGTATAAAGAAAACTAGAAAACACAAGAAGCCTGATGCCACTATTGGTGTAAAACTCTATGTCATCATGAATCTAAAGAACTTAGGTATCCACTTCTCATGTAAGAGACACTTCAGTTACCCATTATGCAGTGCATGCTCATAGTAACATCAAAGTTCAGTGATCCCAACAGCCCTAAGAGTACTAAAAGAGTTGGAAATATTAAGAGAATGACTAAAATGTGACACAGAGTAGACTTTCAAAAACCTCAAACCTTCAGTTGCAAAGGATGCAATAGCTATGAAGCTTAATGAAGTGGAGCTCAAAAACAAGATGCTTATAGGTTTGCTTTCATAACTTATAAATATTTCTTTGGTATTTAAGTATAATTTCTTACTACTTTCTATCTGACTAGTGTCTGTAAGAGACTTTTTCTTTCACTACTTTAAAATAGAGATTATAAACAATGCTTTTGTGTGTTTTTTTAATGACTTACATAATCTCTCAAATAAAGCCTGCATTAAAGGTGAAGCAAAGAATGCAAATGACATGTTTGTCTTCTTTGATTAATGCATAATATCCTATGTGTACTTATGTCATTTGCAGCAATGTGGATGGAGCAAGAAGGGATCATGTTAGCAGAAATAAGCTAGAAAGATAAAGGAAATATGAAATGGTCTCACTTATATGAGGGATATAGGTAAAAACAAACAAATGGCTAAAAAAAATTGAAACCACCAACAGACTGAACCATAAAGCAAGAGAAGGGGAGAAGGGAGAAAAGGGGAAGGGGGAGGGCACAAAAGATTACGGTGATTAACAGGTGATTAGGAGATGGGAAAAACATGGAGTAGACAATGATGCAGTTTGTGTGTGCATATATATATATGTATAAATATATATATATGCAATAAAAGTAAATAAACTGAAAAATAAAAATAAAAAGGCTCTCCCTGATTTAACTACAAAAAAAATAGATGAAGCAAAGAATGGATGGAGACATGGAAAGAGGAAGGGAGAATGAAAAGAAGGAAAGACATTGACATATATTCCTAGTTCCTAATACAAAAAATCATTTACCCTTTTAAACTTGTAGCCATGTATGTTTTCTTATATATTAATACTTATGATCATTTAACTTGAACTTACTAGAAATCAACATCCTATCAAATAAAGTTGAACTTTAAAAGAAACAAAGTTAGCAAAAGCCACCAATAGCCACAGGCATCTTGGCAACCAAAAAAGAAAAAAGGAAACATATTCTCTATTCACTACATCAACTGCTTTTAGCAGTGATTTTGGTTCTCACTTTACATTTGTTTCAGTATGTTTTGTGGCTTCCTTTGGAATCTTAAATAACAAAGTCCCTATAATAGATAATCAATATGTGATCACATGATTACTTCCAGTTTTTTTTTTTGTTTTTTTTTTTTTTTTTTTTTTTTTTTTTTTTTTTTTTTTTTTTTTTTTTTTTTTTTTTTTTTTTTTTTTTTTTTTTTTTTTTTTTTTTTTTTTTTTTTTTTTTTTTTTTTTAATGAGCACCAAATGTATTATGGTTGACCAAGTCACATATCCTGTGCAATGCATGGCAATTATAATATTTGTCATGCATGCTGATTCAAAATTTAAGGGCTACACTACAAAAACTAAAGAAGACCAATTTCTGGAGATTATTCCACTAACTCTAGGATTAAAAAAAAAAAAAACCTGCAAATATATGTGTTGAATGTTTAAAAACATTATTTACTTCCTTTGAAAATTGTTAAGTACTGTTAAATTTGTTAAGTATACTTGCTACACTTATGCTTATTTACAAAAGATCTATCTTATTTGTCTGTTTCTGTTTGATATCTTTAGCCATCTAATACAGAGATCTACATATTTTTCTCAACAAATATGCTCCTGACACATTAGGTTTTCTTTATTTAGAATTGAAATATAGTTCTCAATATATACAAAAAATTATTTGAGCAATGCTTTCTAAAGAAGTGCTTTAATCTCCTTTTCATTTCACATGAAGCCATACCAAAAGCATAACTGATAAAGGGTATAAAACTGAAAGATATTTAGCGGTAAAAGCTATAAATTAAAAATAAGAGGTATTCTTTAATCTTAAACCATAATGGATAATGCCAAGATTATATGAAGATTATTGATGCTATATAGATTGCAATATTAATATACAATTTGTATATTATATATACATATATCTGGATATACCTTTGTTGTTATCCATTCCTCCTACAGCATACAGAGTTCCAACTGTAGATTTTCTGGGTTTAGTTCTTGGACTTTGCATCAAAGTTCTTCTTTCTGGCAACAGATGATATTTCATTGCTTCCAGAATAAGCTTCTGACATTCCAAATCATTCTTAAATAATGTATGGTTTTCTAGGTCAGCCAATATCTGTAAAATAGAAAATATTGTTAATGATTGTTTATAATAAAATGAGTATATGTGGTCAGTAGTTAAAATTTAGAAACTCAGTACCTATAATATTACCCCAATATTGAGAGCAATACAGAATGTAAAAAGAATTACATTGACAAATGAAGATAAATAAAATGCATGGCTCCCAAGAGAAATAGAATAGATACGATTAATCTGCTTATTGTTTACCATCATGTTGTTATACAAAGTATAAAGGAACTTCTAAAGACAACCATTTGCTATTGCCTACCTTATGAAAGTCATTTATAAATCTGTATATTGCCTATGTTAGCCATAAACATGGCTAATAAAAGAAGTTAAACGATATCCTTCAACAAATTAGATCATAACAAATGTATCATAAAGATTCATATATTTAAAGTAGTTCAAGTATAGCTAAAATTCCTTTCAAGTTTTAAAGAAATCTGTAAAAATGGAAACAATTATTCTTTACCAAAAAACATTTTTGGAAGTTTCTCAGTAACTTCACTGTCAGTTTTCTCTTACAATTGTAAGAGAATGATCATCAAATTCATCCTTATAAAAATTATGAAACTGAATAGTGATGCCAACATGGGCAGTGTTATTTGTTTAGAAAATTTAGGCATTGCCATTAGTTGAATTAGAAAAGCACAGAGGTTAATAATGGCCTAAACTAGATAAGGGTACTTCCTTCTTTTACTTTGTTACAAATTTTGAGCAGCTATGATGAATATGTGAAACTAGAGGAGGTGGGGGAGGCTATTGTTTCAAGCCTAGAGTGGAAAGAGAAAATGAATCACAAGGAATGTGTGTGAGGGGAAACTGGAGCCTCTGGTTTGTAGGTGGGAGCAAGAAAAAGGAGATAAAAAGAAAAGCCAAAGAGAGGGGGAGACAGGAGAATGGCAAGTCATAAAGAGGAGCTTGAGTGACCAGGTTGGGCAGAAGGCCTTTGGAAGAGTGAACTGGTGTTGGCGAGGAGCCATGGTGGGAGAGAGGCCATCAGAAGAGTAGCTGGTGTGGAATCAGATGCCAGCATGGCAGGCCAGGGGTGGAGAGAGGCTGCTGAGGCCAGGTCTGGTGAATGTGGCCAGATGCCACTTGAAGGTGGCCAAGAAAAGGAAGAAAGTTTGAAAAACTTTGGAGAAAAGAAAGACTGGACAGTGCAGAGTACCTGTTTGAGGTTTAGATTGGCAAAGGGGCACCATTTTGGACATGTGTCTTTGGAACCTTTGGGACTAAGAATGGTGACTGGGGTAAGATAACTTGCCACTTGTGGCATTGAGGACTTTTCTGAATTCAAAACTATTGTATTTTAATCTTATATAAACATAAAACTACTGCTCATTAAACTTCAAGAAAAGGTTTTGTTATCTTAAAATCAGTAATGTTTCAGAATGTCTTGTTACCAGAAGATATATTGGAAATAAAAATATTCTTAGAATGACTTTTAAGGTCAGTACAGGATATGTCAACAATTAATAGTATAGAAAATTCTATGTGGTTGATCCTTGGATTCATATCAGGTAAGAAATCACTTTATATATATGCCCTATTTCCCTATAACCTTGATATATTTTCTTTGTGATTAGCTAATGTCCAGCAAATTACACAGAAACCTATATCTGAAAAATGTACAAAATATGCTGCTTCATAAAAATCTAGTGCATTATTTATTTAGTTAATGCATTGTTTTCCTAATCAGCAAATAAGAAAATGTAGACTAGTAGAATAAACTTCCATATGATTCCAAGGATCCTTTTTCATTTACCTTGTATGCCAATTAAAATAATGATTTTTTGCCTACAAATATTTTTATATTTGTACATCTTAAGATGTTATCATTTTTATTTCAATAGCATTAGTTACTACATTGCTATGACTTATAATTAAACACATCTTCTTAAGTATGTAATCACACCACACCTACAATCAAAACACCCTCCCGCCTTCTATTTCCCATGGTCCTCTTTTTGTAGCCCCATTTTTTTCTGTCATATTTCTTGGAATGTTTAGTCTGTTCAAATAGTATTCCATTGTGTATACACATATAACATATATCTTTATCCATTCTTTTTTTCTTGGACACTTAGACTGTTTCTGAAAATTGGCTATAGACAGGATTTTCTGTACTAACTTGCATGCATGACTACTACCCTAACATTGTAACTCTTTCATATAAAAATGTAAGTAGGCACATATTATACTTGTTTTCAAACCTAGTCTAATTAAAGAGAGGGCATGCAACTCTAATTTTATATTTGAAGTCAGAAAATATTTACATTATACATAGTTGCAGTATAGCCTTCTTAAAAGATAGTGATGCTATTATAAAAATTATACCAGCATTATTCTATTGTATTAGTGTCTTTTTCTTAAATAGGAATAATATTGCAAGTAAGAAGACATACTCTGAAAGACAAGGTAGTGATCAAAATCAGTACAAAGCCTAGCAAATATATCCAACTAGGTCTTTTATCTGGTTAGAGTCCACTAGAAAGTGAAATGCAATATTAAACACTTTAAAAGCTAAATTTAAACTTACAATAGACAAAAGAAACCATGAGCCACTAACTCTATATCCTTGGGCTATCAAGGTTATGAAAACATTCTCACATTCATAACTGACAAAATTTCATATACCTTATATTGCTTCATAATATTTCAAACTTTTGTTTTGCTACAGGGTATTGTGCTAAAAAAATCAACTCACAGAATTTGAATCTATAAAAAAAAATTGATTCCTATTAAAAGTGACAACCCTTAGAGAAAAAGTGACAGTTTCATACATAGTCTTTCAAGTTTCTGCTTGACAAAATGAATAAGATAAATGATAAAATATTATGATATACTGTAAGCTGCAGGAAAAAATTACTTTCTACTTCAATGTCTTATAAATAGATCTGATACAAATAAGTATTTTCTGATACTTTTATTAAGCAGTTTCTGAGACATTCCACAGGGAAACAATAATTCAAAGGTATTTTGGTATTAAATAAATTCACAGCCTGTTTAATATTCAGTATAACGTAGTGGTGAAGGAGAAAGTTTAGTTATCACAGACTCAGTAGAAATACACAGACAGAACTCTCCTAGTTCTCAAGGGAAAATACACACTGTATCAGGCCTAGAGAGGTTTTTTTTTTTTTGGTTGTTTTTATTTTCTCCCTTACAGATAGATTTTCAGAACAGAGAAAGGAAAAAGACCAATAATACTTATAACATGAAAATATTTAGTCAGCTCATCAATACACATAGAACTCATCATGATCTGCATATCTGCTATAACTAGAACAGCTTATTTTTGTGCCAGAGAAATGATCTTAACTGTAACCAGAATAAAAGTGTATACCCTGAAAAAAACTTAATGATATGAGTATATACATCCTCAAATTATACTTATAGTCACATTAACTTTAGTTGAAAACATTTTGGCAAGGGCTAGAATATTGAAATTTTAAATGACTACATCTTCTAGTCCTTTCTACTGACATAACCAGTATTCTTGCTAAATGAGTTTATTATATGATTTATAAATCAATTAGAAAATCAGATAGCTTGTTTTTTTTCATTTCCCCATCCAATGCTCTCATTTAACAAAGAATACACAAATTACTGACTTATATCAGACACATCTGAATGATTCCTGCTCAAGTATTTGAGGAAAAAAAAAAGAAACAATCTCTGAAACAAGGAGCAGGTTCATTAATTTATTCTGAATACAGAGATATTTGATTGACTTAAGATGAAAAATAATTGGCTAAGCTGGGCAGTACAAATAGAGAAAAATAATGACATGATCAAAATGAACAGAGCTTATAAACTTACTGAAGTGATAGTTCTTATTAGCCATGAGTTAAAATGGGCTTTCTGCTGCTACAATTTATGATCAACTTTGAGTTATTTCATTTGGATTTGCTGTTCCAAAGGAAATTTGAAAACAAAATTTTAAAACTTAACTAGGGATACTGTGTCCTGTGTCAACATAGATGGCAGCAAAGTAAGATTCATAGCATCCTGAGTAGCCCTGTGCACTGCTTGCATGCATGCACTCTTTCATTTGTCTTGTTTACTTATGTAACACATGAGTGAAATCTTATAATGTTTGTCTTTTTTCTGTCCCACATTCCACTAAAACTGCTATCTTCAAGGACTGTCCGTGTTATCACAAATGACAGGAATTTGTTTTTTCCTCTTTTCTTAGTAGATGAATAGTATTTAGAGTCAGCATCTAGTTTGTGTTTGTGCCTGACACTATAATAGATTGTGAAAACTGCAGTTTCTCTCTCTATGAATCTGTTCTCAAGCCACCCTCCTCCTTGCCTCTAACAAAAACATTTTAAACTTGCATATATCTAGGCTATATTCAAAGCATATGCTATTTTCTTATTTTTGCAAGATATTATTAAACATACTCAGAATAACTGGCCAATATTTCTATAATGCCACTAGATTCTAGTTATGTGATTATCCTATGCTTTAACACATATTATTCTTCATTTTGTATTTTAGTTTTTTTATTATATCTTTCTTTTTTTCTGAATAGAATATGCCCTTGAAAAACATAATATTGAAGTGCTTATTTTCCTCTAGAATGCCAACTTATATATAACCTAATCGTTAGAGTCTAATTTAACTTCTATTACTTTCATGAGAACTTATCTAGTTGCTGAATTCACAGTTGGTTCAGTTTGTTTTTATCAGTGATATAAAACTTAACTCAGCTGTTGTACATGTAATAACTTAAGAGTTTCCTTCCCATACTAAGTGATTATCAGAAAATATGACTGAAACCTTTTTTTGGCCAAAACTGACAGGGTTATACATTCCTGGGAATTGCTCAGTGATTATCTAACTGATTAATTGCTTACTATCATTACAGTATCTGTTAATTTATTTTAAATTATGCAGTATTGATGTCTGAAAATATATGGGGAGAAATATTTTCAATATTCCTGCTTAAATTACATGCAAAAATGAATCATCATCATTAATATCAATGGTCTTTCAGAAACATCTTAATGACCAAATATCTCAAAACCAAATATCTCTATTTCAGAATAATGTATACCAAATTTAGCTGATTATATACTTATTTACAGTTGTAGTTAATAGAAGAATTCCAACACAAATATAATTTAGGATCTTGGACACTTTTATATGGTGATATGACTCTTAAGAGTTAAGATGCTCCATTGACAATTGAAACACATACATGTAAATCAAACTTAGTCTTCCTCATTGTAATTCTTTCTCCTACACTGACTTGATCTACTATTTCTTAGTGATAGTGTATTTTTTACATGCATTTGTATCCTAAGATATTTCTACTTAAATTGATTCAAAGTATTTTGTGGGGAAAAAAATGTTTTTGAGTAAATAGCCCCAATTTCCCCTCCTTCCTGCGATCCTTTGATAACTCAATCCTCATCCAATGATATTTCACTATGATAAAATTTATTTTCAGTCAAGCCAACATCCAAATATGTATCAAATATTGTTGATTATTACAATATTGCTTATGCCCATTTTTACACAATTCTGTGTTCTTTAAAAATGCTACTTTACAGGTTGGTATTCTTAACTCCTTATTTAATTTTTGAAAAAAAATAATAAATTATGTTCTTACATGCAATATATGCAATTATTTGCTGAATTCAAACTATTCACATACACACTATCTTAAAACATACACATTCATCATTTGCTGTATTATTCTTGTGTTTCAGTTCCCTCATATTACAAGTAAAAGTATTTACTAATTTCCTAATGTTTTTTTTAACTCAAGTTTTTTCTGCTGTACCTCCAGACAGCCTTTTATTTTGTACAGACTTTGCTATTACAATTTCCTACATAAACAATTTCTATACTGCATCATCACTGTGATTTTTTTAATCTTCAAACTATCTAATTCTTAGTTGAAAACCTTTGCTTTAGCCATGTTTTCAATGAACTATTAAAAATTATTTTTGTATGTAAAAGTGAATCTCCTAAGTACTGAGAAATGATCCAAAGTTACAGTTTTGATGATTTAGTGTGGCATTGCTTTCACATAGGAGTTGCCAATAAAAAAATAATAATTATACTGACTTATCTTAATGGAGTTTATCTTTAATAACAGTGTTATTTATATTTTATTTTAATAGGATATTTGTTAAATAATATTTTGAATGGACTAGATTCATCATAAGAAACCAATATTTGTGCTTAAGATTCTTTTAGCTCTTTCACAAAATTTGTTTTGATTGAAAAATACAGATCATAGCATTTGATGAGCCATCTTTGCATCTAAGGAGTAATCATACATAAGCAAAAAACTGGGAAGTTAAATAACCAAAGAGGAGATACAAATGGCCAACAGATACATGAAAAATTACTCAATATCACCAGCAATCAGAGAAATGCAAATCAAAACCACAATGAGATGCCACTTTACACCAGTAAGAATGGCCCACATCAAAAAAAAAACAAAAACAAACAAATAAACAAAACAAAACAAAAAAAAAAAAAAAACAGGCAATAACAAGTTCTGGCATGGATGTGGAGAGAAAGAAACACTCTTACACTGCTAGTGGGAATGTAAACTCGTCCAGCCACTATGGAAAGCAGTATGGAGGACCCTCAAACTTAGGAAAATGGAATTACTATTTGATCCAGCAGTCACACTTCTGGGAATCTACCCAAAGGAGACCTCAATGTGGGTACAAAGGACACCTTGGCCGGATGTTTATTGCAGTACTATTTATAATTGCAAGGACATGGAAACAACCCAAATGCCCCAGAACAGATGAGTGGATGAAAAAGATGTGTAATATATATACACAATGGAGTATTACTCCAATGGAGTATTATTATCAATTAAAAATGACAAATTTGATGAATTTATAGACACCTGGATGTACCTAGAAGAAATCATGCTAGCAGAAATGAGCCAAATAGAAAGGGGCAGAAACCAAATGGTTTCACTACTATATGGTCAACTAAATGAAACTACACAAGGGGAGAGACAGGACCAGCTGGAGCGGGCAGGGAGGGGAGGTGGTGGATGACCCCCAGGGACTGAAATGATGTGAAATATTTATAAAATAAATAAATCAGAAAAAAATCACCTATTTGAGTCCATGTATTTGTAACCTAGTTATCAAGACTAATGTCAACATCCTAAGGGAAAAATTTGTTAAAATCATGTAATATTACTAAGTAGATAAATTTGCTAATACCGTATAAAAACAATCATATCTTAGCACCAGTTATTACTAATGGAAGTTAATGGATGTCCGATAAGCCAAATAGGAACCTCAAATAATCATAATCAGAACTTAAACTACCTTGTGATAAGCAAAATACTCCTGAGATAATTAAATTTAATTGTATTATTCAATATTATTTTGCCTTCCTTGTAAGAAATTTACCTGAGATAAGAGGTAACAGCATCACAGACTAACTGTAGCTAACATGTCAAGGCACTAAGTGCAAGGGTCATTCTCAAGAGTAACTTCTTTGAAAGATACATTGGTAGGTGGCTTATACACTGCATCCAAAGAAGTTATTATCTTAGACCTGTGAAGAATGTCTGGCATGAGAAAGGTGAGACTTTTTCTCTGCTCTTTCTATATTATACCTCAAAGAGTAAATTCTGATATCAAAATACAAATTATAGCCCTGGAAGTTCTTTGACACAAATCTACAGGAAGGAAACTATGCAGCCTACCTTGCTTTATAATTTGGAAAAACGATTTCCCAATTTCAATAATATGTGCACCTACTATTATTTTTTTGTTTTATTTTAACTCAATATCAATTTTCTTTAAATAAAAAATTGTAATTTCTCTCAAACTAATTATAAGTTATCAGTCATTTCATGAAGAGACGATGGAGAAAGAATTTTAATCACTGCATATTTGCAGACTCCCAGTTTTCCTTAGATTTACTCTGATCAAAGCTTAACATACCTCTTTTGATCATCATGAGTAAAATAAGTTCCTGTGAAAACATCAAGGTGGATGCATCTTGCAAGTCAATAAGGGATTAAAATAATTCTCCTAAGTAAAGTTAATTCCACTGGATATACACCATGCTGGTAGAGTTGCTAAAGTTTGGGTATAAAATGAATCATTCAAATATCTTAACTGAGCAAACTTCAGGAATAGGAAAATATAAGCTTATTAGTTTTAATACGAAGAGCATGAAAATAATTGGAATTCATCAAACCCTATGGTGGAAATTTTTGTGTGCAAAAAGTTATGTATTCATCAGTTCCTTAAATAATTTAGTTAACAGATTATATAAAACAAATAGCTAATAGAGTAAATGCAATGCAATTTATAATCTAATGGTACATATGGTTATCTTTTCTACAGTTAACAGAACTATATTAAACTCCAGTGAGAAGTCGGTTATATTTTCATCTACTCATTTTCAGTGTTTAATTTTTTTCAAAAGAAGAATCATTAAAACATTAATTCTTTATATACCTTACATATAACCCACTTGGACTTGCATAGCAGTTGAAAGTCAGTGTAAGAAATTACAGTACTAATTTTAACAAGTAGATATATGTTGAATGATAATTGCTTTATAGTAATATCCACCAGATCCAGTCATTCCACTTCTGAATATTCATCTTAAGGAAATGAAAACATAAACTTGGAAAGTTATCTGCAATTTCATGTTATTAACATTAGTTGAGTTATGGGAACAACTATGCATTCTTCCAAAGCTGAATGGAAAAAAATACAATATATAAACATCTCCACTTATTGTAAAGATAAATAATTATCTTTCTTTAAGGGCACATTTTAGGGAGAAATGAGATCCTTTGAGTGGGAAGAGACAGTCCAAAGCAAGAATTTTGAATTTCCAACTAATATAATAATTCCTGGGTAGTCATAATTGTGTACAACATATATGTCTTATGTCTGAATTTTATGGTATCAAATATAAATTGTTCTGCCATCAATAAGAACAGAAGCTTAAAAACAAGATCACATCATTTATAAAAAATACATGTCCTCTCTATTTATAGAAATATATGTTGTGATTAATTCAAAAACCTACAGTACACTTCATTAATTGATTCAATAGACATTTGTCATTTAGGGACACTGCCCTAGGAATGTAAGCTTAAATAGAATTGCTTTCTAAAATGTAAGATGTTATAACTTACAAAGAAAAAGACATGCAGCTGTCAGAATATAACTTAAACTATTCTTGTATTAGAAAAAAAAAAAATATATATATATATAAATTATCCTCCAATTTTTTAAAATAGTACAAATAACATTAAGGTATGTAACAGAGATTCCTAAGTTGAATTTACCCAAATAAAAGGACAACTTAGTCATATGGGCAGGTAAGTATCAGTAAATAACCATTAGAATGTGTTTTATGTCAAAAAATACAGTTCAAATTGAAAAAAATACATACTAAATCACTATCAGCTTATTATAAGCATATTAAAAGTAAAGACTAATCTTGGAAATAATAGTAGAAACAAAATAAAAAAAGTTTAATGTAATCTTAAGGTTAAGCCGCACTTTTTTAGTGCACTACAGACCCTCACTGATTCACTGAGAACACATGCAATAAACAATTTGCTTGAGAACAGAAATACTCATCACTAGTTTGAAATTATTTAGTGCTGTCTACAGTCATATCACTCTGAATATGCCCAATCACATCTGAAATTATTTAGTGTTTGTATGTGACAAATTAATGCTTGCAATAGTGACAGGTTCAGCCACTAGTAGTAACTACAAATTTGACTTAAAATATATGTCCTTAAATATACTGGTTAAAAATCTATTAATATTCAGTATAAATAATAAAATATGGACTACTGAGAATGCAGTGGCAGAAGAAATAGTTTCTCTCTACATGATCTAGAAAATCTAAATGGATGAAAATATATATTAGAACAAAAAAAAACAGAAAATAAGCATAAGCATAAATATTTACAAGTTTTCTTTTCTCTAATACAGGCCTCTGATTCAAGTTTTAAGGGAAGCATTATCAGAAAGAAAGTTAGTGATTCCTAATATGCTCATGATGGGATTGTCCCCTATAGAAGAAATATGGATGTTTTTCGAAACATTGAAAGCACATCTACCATGCAATTGAGACAATCCACCCCTTGGTGTATCTATCCAAGTGCATAAATGCACTAACTTGAAGAAACATACACACTCATGTTTATTGCAGTACTATCTACAATAGCCAAATTATAGAAACAAGTAGTGTATAACAATGAGTGGATTTAGAAGTAGTAACTCATCAAGCAATGGAATTCTATTCAACTATAAAATATATAACTCTTGCCATTTGCAACAACATGCATGGATCTGGAGGGAATTTTATAAGCAAAATAAGTGAGAAGGAAAAAGATATACACAGCATGATTCTAGTCATCTATGGAACAAAGAGAAACAAAACAAAGAGATATGGGGAAATAAAAAAAAGCTAACACTCCCCCCTTCCTGATATCTGACTGTAGAATTGATAATCTCAGAAAAGGGGGAGGGTAGTGGAGAACAAAAAGCTAATGAGGGCCCAAAGATTATGGTGGAGGACTATGGGAGCAAGATTTTTGGTGGCAGCTGTGGTGTTACAACATAGACCTGAAGAGGCGGGACCCTGTATTTCTGAATAATATACCATGCAGTTAACCAATGTTACTATAATTAAAAATAGATAGATAAAATAGGTAAAAGATAGATAAAATAGATAAAATAATAGATAATAGATAAAATAGATAAAAGGTAGATAAAATAGATAAAAACATACATTTTGTGTCTAGGCAGGGGGTCAGAACAAAATTGCATTCTATTTGCCTAAAAAACTACCAAAGAAATAAAATGATCAGTTATCTGCTGCATTATATACATAAACCTAAACTGAGAATAGTTGAGTATTATTAGTGTGAATTTATAGGCATGAGGTGCAATCTAATGGTCAAATTCAAATTCCATCTTTCTTTTTATAAGAGATGAATATGATTATGATTGACTACTCACTGAAACAAGGTTTCAGGTGTTCATTGTGATGAAGCATTGATGCCCCAAATTCTACCAAACATTTGCCATCTCTTAGCCTTAGTCTGATTTTGAAAAAAAGTGCAGCACTTATACGGAATTGTAGCAAATTGGAAAGTTGTTTAATGGTTTGGAAACACCCACAGTTCACCGCATGGAGAGTAACATACTCATTATTATTTATGACTCTATTTCCAGGTCTTTATAGGCCAGCTTATTCGATTCACAGAATATGCCGCTTTTCCTGTTCAGTCAAGCCGATTTTGCAGACTACTTTGAAGTAGCCAGAATCACAGAAATGGAAGAAAGACAGTTTCTTTAAATATGAGTGTATCTAGAATAACTTATTCTGAATGAAAATTAATTTTTTATTAACCTTTATTATGAAGAATTACAAAATTTTAAAACATATAACCACTTAGAACAATATTTCCTGAATGTCTATTGCAGATTGTTTCCAGGAGATGACAGCAACTTTGACTTGAAATAAGAGTTCTTCAGAAAAGTCAGGTACTCCACAACTTAGAATTAAGCAAGTATGTGAAGATATTTGAGGGATGTTGTTATGACAATGAAATTTTAAAAGAGGAATATGCATGATGATTTTAGGTTTTAAAATTTTAAGAGGGTGATAGCATGATGAGTTTTTAGGTTTGTAAACAAATTTTTAAACATGAAACACTTTTGTGATAATATTTTGAGTTGCTATTTGTTCAGGGACAATGTTTTAAGAAATAATAACCTAGAGCAGCTCATTGAGAATATTTCAAAGTACAGTGTATAGGTAATAAGAAGATTTAATAATACAAACCGCAATGTGTTTTTACTATTGTGTTAATAATTTATAATCCCCACTTCAATGTTTTCCACTATATCTTGTGGGAAAAATTAGATGTGTGCTTAAAACATCCTATATTTCATTTTTACATGTAAGTTTAATGTGGTTTTAATCTCCCCATATATAATGGTAGGTTACCTTAATTAGTAAAAGTGAAAAGAAAGTGGTAAGTCTGCAATCAAAACTGACAAAATATGAGGCATTTGTGATAACAAGGATGCCCCTAGAGGGAGTCATATTAACAGAAATAAGTCAAAAAGAAAAAGACAGAAACCGTATGAGCTCACCTTTAGCTTAGATATAGGAATAACAAGCAAAAGTCCAGGAAAAAGGCAAAATAAACTGACAGCAGAGCTGGGGCAGGTGGTGAGAGAGGGGGCAGGGAAGAAGAAATTGTTGAAGGGAAGAGCACAGGAAGATTGAGATGAAGGTTCATGGATAATAGAGTAAAGGGAGAATGCCAGGGAATGTAATGGTGTTTTATGTGTGTGTGTGTGTGTGCATGTGTGTGTGCATGTATGCGTGCATGTATGCATACATATACTTACATAAATATCATAAATATGTAGATAAAACAAGTTAATAAAAAAAGAAATAGAGAAAAAATGCTAGGTATAAAAATATCCATGGAAAAGTGATAAATAAAATAATATTACTCTTTGAGAGTAGGCTTACTTAACAATATAAGCAAATTTGTTGTTAAATTTGACCTATTTTATGTTTCATTTCTACTTACATGTTCTCATAACCCTGACTTAATGATGTTCCTTCTTACATCACAAAAATGAGAAATATATATGCAACGATGCCTTTTCAACAACATTAGAAGTGATATTAGTGAAACTATTATTTATATAATATTAATTTTAAATTCTAATTTTCAGTTCATTGGCATGGTTTTTAAATTTTTCTAGAAAAGATCTTTTATATTTTATTATTTAAATATTTATGCATATATTATATATACTTATACAATGAAATACTATTCAATCAAAAAAGACAAATGCAATGCATATATGAATATATAGTGTTCATATTTATTCATATATATATGCATATATTGCTCTATTTCCCTGGGGTTCTACCATCACCATATCACCCATGAACCATCATTCTGACATTTTGTGCTCATTTCTTCCCTGATTCCTCCCTATTTCCTCCCCCTCCTTTGCTGTATGCTTTTTTTCTGTTGTCAACTTGTTAGTCTTGACTTTTTCTTGACCTTTTTCTCCCCCTGCCATCCATTATTTTGTCTTTTTCTTTCTAGTTTAGTTCCACTAGCATGATTCCTTATCACAAATGCATCAAATTTGTTTTTTGTTGATAGATGAATAGTACTCCATTGTGTAAATATGCTATAACATTTTCATCCATTTGTCATTTTGGGCTTTTTGGGTTGTTTCTAAATCATGGTTATTGAAAATAGTGGTGCAATAAACATCTGAGTACAAGTGTACTTTGAATTAGTGTTTTAGTATCCTCTGGGTATATTCCCAGTAGTGGAATTACTGAATATAATGGTGGTTTATTTTCATCAGTACCCTTCATACAGCTTTCCATGGTGGCTGGACCATTTGCATCCTCACCAGCAGTGTAAGTGTTCCTTTTTCTCCATATCCAAAGCAGCACTTGTTGTTGTCCATTTTTTTATATGGAGCATTCTTAGTGGTGGAAGATAGTAACTCATTGAGGTTTTGATTTACATTTTCCTGATTATAAGTGGTGTTAAGCATTTTTTCATATGCTTGTCGGCCTTTTGTATTTCCTCTTTGGATAAGATCTTTTATACTCATTTCTCCATTTTTTTGACTGGGCTTTTTTGCCTTGTTTATGATAAGTTGTAAGACTTATTTGTAGATTTTTGATATCAGACCCTTGTCAGTTGAGTGGAAAACAACACATTCTTCCAATTCATTTGGGTGTCTCTTCATTTTGGCTATTTTTGTTTGTTTGTTTGTGTGTTCTGTTTTGTTTTTCTGTAGAGTTTTCCCATCACCATTTATTTTAAAAAAAGGAAACTGTCTTTGATCCAATGTATGTTTACTGCCCTATTGTCATAGATTAGTTAACCATACATGTGTGATTTTATTTCTGGCCATTTTATTCTGTTCCATTGGTCTGTGTGTCTTTTCTTGTTCTAGTACCATGCTGTTTTAATTATTATGACTTTGTAATATAATTTGATGTCTGGGAATGCAATACTTTCATTCTCTCTTCATTTGATCAAGAGGGCTTTGAATATTTAAGGTGTCTTGTTGTTCATATGAATTTCAATAATGTTTGTTTTGTTTCTTTAAAGAATGTCATTGAAAATTTTATTGGAATAGCATTGAATCTATAGATTGCTTTAGGCAGGATAACCATTTGGTAATGCTAATTCTCTCAATCTGTGAGAAGATGCCTTTCCATTTCTTTTTGTATTATGTTTCTTTCAACAATTTTTTATTATTTTCTTTGTATAGGCTTTTCATGACTTTTGTTGTATCACTGAAATGTTTTCAAAAACTTAAGAAAGAAGGAAAACTACCAAAAACATTCTTTGAAGCATACTAATACATAAAATACTAATACATAAAATAATCTAATACAAAAACTACTAATACATAAAATAAATACATAATATTTATGTATAATACATAAATAATACTTAAAAATACATAATATATAATACATAATAATATATAATAATATATTATATAATAATATATAATACATAAATAATACATAAAAATACTAATACATAAAATAAAATAATACATAAAATAAAGCATACTAATACATAAAATAATCAAAGATAACACAACAAAAGAAAACCACAGACCAAACTTTCTAATGAACACAGATGCAAAGATCCTAAATAAAATTTTGGCAAACCATATCCAACAATGCATAAAAGTGCTATACACCATGGAAAAGTGAGATTTATCCCAGGGACACAGGGATAGTTCAGCATCCAAAAATCAATCAACATAATTAATCACATCAATAAGGATCAACCAAAAACCATGTGATCATAGCAATAGACACAAAGGAAGTTTTTGATAAAGTTCAGCATCCATGCATGATGAAGGTCCTTGAAAATCTCAGGGTAAAGGAAAATATCTCAACATAATAAAAGTCATATATGACACACCCACATCAAGCACCATCCATAATGGGAAAAAAAATTGAAACCTTTTCTGTTAAGATCTAGAACCAGGCAAGGATACCTGCTCTCACCATAACTTTTCAACATACTAGTAAAAGTTCCAGCAAGGTCAATAAGGCAAGAGAAAGAATACAAATAGGGAAAGAAGAAATGAAACTATCATTATATGCAGGTGATATGAAATTTTATGTGGAGAAAACCAAAAAATCCACAGAAAAACTAATTGAAACAATAAACCAGTTCAGTAAGGTAGCTGGTTACAAAATCAACATACAAAAAATCAGTAGCCTTTATATATGCAAAAAGAAATATATATGAAAAAAAAAAAAAAAAAACACCATGCCATTCATATGGCACCAATGAAAATCAAATACCTGGGAATAAACCTAACAATTGACAAGCTATTTTACGTGAAATTATAATTAACTTTGATTAATTTAAAATTTATTTTTTGACTTTATTGCATGTAAGTGAAGATAGATTTTCTTTAGTAAGAAAAAAAGCCTTTACAAATATGCCTGAACTACTTAAAAATATCAAACACCACAGTGAGTTCTTTGTTGTCTGAATGTTGACTATACCATCTTTGAGAAAATTTGTATTTTAATGAGATGGGTAGTGATTAGAGATGTTTCTTTGCATTCTATTTCAGCTATAGAAGAAGTAATTGCTTCTTATGTTACCTGTTCACATATTCTCATAATTTACTTTTCAATTCTTCTTTATTCCATCTCTTTGTATAGTTAATATTCATTATTTAAATATAAAATTCAGAGGAGATTAGATGTGTTCATGGTAGGATGGCTGTAGACTCAATGTTGAAATTTGAACATGTTTTTGTTTCATCTCATGGAACTAGCCTAGTAAAATCAGATTTCTACAGACTACATTTTATGTTTAATTTTATACTTTAAATATTTGTGTATTTACTTTTAGATTTCAGTTTTCAGTAGCTAAAGGCTTACTTAGCTCTATTCCACAGAACCTACATTATCAAAGTGACCAATGCCTTTTTTGTTAAATTTAAAAATCAGTTTTCCAGTTTCAATTTTTTTAACCTCTCACAGCATTTGGTACTGTTGATTACTTTTTTGTGATATTTTACTCTGTGAAGGCCCCAAACATCTAGGTCCCCTTTAAATTGTTCTATTTGTGTGCTGTTTCTATTGTAGTCACTAAGTTTTTTTCTCTTTTAATTTCTGATTTTGTAATGTTTAAATATCCCAAATAATATATGCTCAGTCCTCTTCCTTTATTTGCTCTGTTTACTTCTTTGGATGCCTATTTCATATCATATCTTTAAATTAGATCCATATGGCCATAGCTTTCTATTTTATATCTACTCTCAAGACATTTATAAGTCTTGAGTGATACATTCAACTACCTAATCAACATGTCTACTTAGAGTTATCATACACCCATACCATCGTTTTTCACTGGCACCTAAATTAAAGCAAACAAACCAACAAAATAACTGGAATCAATTCTGAGATCCCTCTTTCTTTCATTCACTTTTTAACAGTTGTACTTATATATAATAAAAAAACTTTTCTCATCTACTTCATTGCTACTACTTTGTTACTTTCATCTGATCTCTTCCAAAGTCTCTCAAATCTACTGTTGCTATTATTTAAAAATTTATTTGTATTTTCAACTCTGATTTCCCATGAATTCAGTTGATGTGTATATTTTATCAAGCATTTCCCTGCTCAAAGTCCTGCACTTGTCCTATTATATATCAAGGAATTACCAAAGTTCTAATAACAGTTTAGTAGTAATTCAATGATTTATATTCTTATCATCTCTAAAGTCTTTTAAAAAAAGTTCCCCTGGATCTCTCTTCTTCAAAGATGAAAAACAAAACAAAACAAACAAACAAGCAACAACAACAACAAAAAAAACCCCAGTAGTGTGTATAATAACATACAGGAACTATTTTATTTCCATCTTAAATCACTTGTCAAAATAATAGACACATTCTGTAATTGGATCAATGCAAATTCCACCAAGAACTTAGTGGAATTTACCACACACAATAATATTCAGAAGTATAAGAATACTGTATTAATCTCCAGATTTCATCTCTCTAAACTTCATTTATTAGAATATAAAAGGAGCTACAGAATTAATCAGATTTTCCTAAATCCTAATTAAAATAGCAAAGGTTTAATGATTTAAACAAGTTTTGCTTTATTGCAAAGGTTTCACAATTAGTTTTATTCCTCTTGCAAATTATTATATCTTATGTTAATTTTATTATTCTCATATAAAATAGACATGAATAAAAAATGAATTTCTCTTTAAAATTTAATTGAGAAAAATAATTGTTCTTGCACTGTGTGGCCTCTTGGCAAAGTCTATGTATATTATTTAATATGTTCAAAATTGCTTATGAACTAATTTAGTATATAAGTTCAGTTTTATTTTTTCAGGGAAAGACATTTGTTTCTGATTTATTGCTCTAGAAATGAAAATGAAACAATTTTTTTCCATTAACCAACTTAGTTGTAATTCAGCACTTAAGTATGAGGTATTTTGATACATTTTATAGGTGGAGACTTTATCTAGGTACTCTAAAATAAAACACACACACACACACACACGGTGAATAAAACCACATCAGGAATATATATTCTTAAATATACCCAGAAAGAAACTATCTCTCATCGCACTTCAGCTTATCATAGGAGTATGCATGAATATCCATACACCTGCAATTTTGATGGTGGGTGCAAAAACCCATATTGATGGAGTTGGGAAAGTGAGCTTAGAATTGTAAATATACAACAGTAACATAGAATATTGCCATTGATGGCTGTACTGTGGGGAAGAAAGGTCCTGATTTGGAGTGGAGGGGAAAGATGTGACCCTAAAACTCCTACATAGAGTTGGAGAGGACCTATACCCGAAATCTTCGTGAAGCTGGAGGTCTTGGTATGATATTGACTTCCTGCAGACTCTCACAGGCTGTTGTGGTAGTTGTAGGTACCTTCCCTCAAACTTATGAAACACAGGAAAGTTTGTTCTTAGAACACCAAGTCTTAGTATCAGCCTAAATTGTCCATCAACAAATTACTAGATGTATTGTGGTGTAGATACTCAATGTAACACTGCTCACCTCTTTAGAAAGATATAGTGATGTCTTTTGAGGCAAGAATGGATGGATTTTGAATTGATCCATACACTAATGAATATTTTTACTCACTTGTGGATATATTAGAATGTATGATTCTCATAATTTTTAAAAGTATAGAAATAAACACTATTCACTATAGAAAATATAGTGGTTTGGGGCATTGTAATCTCAGAGGAAAATATAAAAATATTTATAATTATGATATATTTATCTATAAATATATGTTATATATAGAAATATTATATTTATATATAAATATGTGTTTTCTGAGATTACAATGTCCCAAAGCACTATTTTTCTCTCTCTATATATTTATATATAAATATAATATATATTTGACCTCTGAGATTACTCTCTCTCTATATATATATATATATACACACACACATATATATAGCAACAGCAACTGCATAATAGCAAGCACAGAAAATGTATCAAATAGCCAAGTAAGATGAAAACAAATGGAATGAGAGAAAAACACAGAAAAGAGTATTTTGTTCATCTTGTTTAGTTGAGGACTCCTTATAGAGGGATAAAGTAAAAAAATATTTTTTTTAGAAAAAGAGTAAATTTAATAACTATGAATAATAACTACATATTTTTTCTGGAAATAAGAATAGCTAATTGGTATAGTTGGCAATATGAATTTTGCTTTTGCTTTGCTTTACTATGTTTGAAGTAATACTTCATTGTAATGTTTAAAGTACAGTAATATAAAATATAAAGTACAGTAATATAAAATATAGAAGGAATTGTAGCATTAGAGAAATTTCAGTTGCTGGGGAAGTAGGTATACACATCACAGCAGTAGGATCAGTGCCTGATAAAAGTTGAGATACTTGATATGATGTAGCAAAATGATGAAGGCTTTCAGAATAGGTTACAGTTTCTTTTCACTCTTAGTTTACCAAAGAGAGTCTCTCTCTCTCTCTCTCTCTCTCTCTCTCTCTCTCTCTCTATATATATATATATATATAAAACACATACATACATATGTACACACATATATATGCAGATATATACACGTATTCATATATATGCATGCCCACATATATACATATATATATCTATATATATGCATATACACGTACACATATATATGTAGAAAAAAAGGAACATTACATTATGATTTTGGTCAAAATATAAATTGGTATAAGTTTACATAAAATAGTATGGTGATTATTTAAAACTTAAAAATTGACGTTCCATATGACCCAGAATATTACCTATATTTACACACAAAAATAATACTTCTAGGTATTATTCATGGATACATAAATGTGGAAAGATTGATGCATATATATATATATATATGAATGTACCTATGTATATCTTTTGTTTGCATTAATATTTCACTGACGCAAAGTTTGTTAATATAAAATTTTTTGTGTTATCTTATTGTTGTAACTTGAACTCTGAATGTCTTGGTGGCCTATATGATCATGAATCTAAATAATATTTGATATAAATCTATAGCATATTTGAAGTATGTATTTGTGTATCTCTGTTTTTAATACATTACTTTAAAATATTTAACAATTTTTAGTAAATATTAAAATTACATCATCTTTTTAAATCTCTTAAGGTATAATTTTGTGGGGATGATTTTCTCCTTAATGATAATCTACTCTAAGTATTAATTAATCCCAGTGTATGTAAATCAGATTAATGACAACTAACCAGTTGAATAAATAACAAAAATTAGTCATGGATTGTTATGTATTTGACCATTTTTGCCTTATTCAATGTTTGAGTTAAAGCTTTTTCTTTGAAGAGATAAGCTATACAATAGGAAGTTTATGTTTAAGCTGATAAACTTTCAGACTTGTTGAACTGACCATGAGTAGTTTACCTATGCTTGCTCTAAAGAAGTAAAATCAAATAAAACAAATTGTTTAGGATTTTAATCTACTGTGTATATCTTACATTGTGACTTATAAGTGCTTTTTTAATATGGATTTCATCATTGTCACTTGGCCTGCTTTTCACTACATTTTTCAGTTGAGACTATATTTTTATAGACAATTATGTATTCATGTCACTGGTCTAGTCAAATGCCATATTTCCAATGACGAAAAGTTGTGAACCTTTCCATTCTTATATTGCTATTATTACCATAAAGAATATTTTAGAATAAGCTTATAACAGCATTGCATGGAAAGAATTAACTTGCTTAAAAGAGAAGCACATTTGTTCCCTTAAGTGTAAATCGTAAATGTATTGGTTATTTTGATATTTGTATTAAACTATATATGATTTTAATATTAAGCAATTTTTTATACTCACTGCAGACTTTTTTTTCCATTGTGTGTAAGAAAATAAAATTAAATGTTCACACATACACAAATCCATTATATTACATATTCACTTCCAGTGCTTTGTATCATTCTTGGAGAGTTTGTATGCCAATTCAAAAGAAGAAATTGTATTATTTCCAAGAAAATGAAACAAGATTTCTTTCTAATGTAGAAAATGATCTCTTTGATTAAATTTTTTTCAGGAATATACATTTGGCATAATTTGGCATATATATAATTGTATCCCCTTGACTTTTAGAGTGGATTCTATATTAGGTATAACCAAAAATATGATAATTTATGTAGTTTTAAAATATTTGTATATATGTATTAAAATGGTAAATCTTATTAAACCAATTTAAACTAATGAAAACAATGGTTGTAAAATGCTAAAACAGCATAGCAACATATTCTTCTTTGAATCTTGAGAGGAAATACAGAAAAAATAAATCTAATTGAGTAGTCCCCTTGTTTACATACACACACCTATAGAGACAACTATTTGTGCAAATAAATGACAACACAATTTTAAATTGAAATGTTCATAATTTTCCAATTTTGCTGAAAATTTAAACCTCTAGGTGTTAAAGAAAAATATTTTGCCCTGTCCTCGAATGCTTTCCATAGTAAAGTGTTGCATTTATTTCAGTAATAACTATTAAACTTCAGTAAAGAATAATGACAAAATTTGTCTCTGAATTTTTTGTCTTTTTCCCCTAATCATTTCTGAAACTCATTTTGTCTACCACTGTTCTTAATTAAAACCCATGTTCTCTACAAACTTACATCTTCATTAAAATTGCTATATCACACAGCCATAATTTATATTCCATGATTGTATTTATTAATTTATCAACAATAAAGGAAACCATAATATATTTCTATGAACATAAAAGTTAACTAAATAAAGATGCACATAATGGACCTAGTAATAAAGAAACATTAGAATACTGATTGTGAGAAATTACTGCACTAAGTTCTAAGTCAAGTTCTAAGTTGATCAGTTGTCTCATAACTAGCAGAAAAGATTATCATTAAGATTATCATTTGTTCTTAAGAAATAATGGATCTTTCACATGTTTTCTTTGTTGAGCAAGTCCTTTATTTTCTTTAATTTTTCTACTATTATTCTATTGTGATCATTTCAGATTTATTCTAGAGACACAAGGTAGGTTCAACATCCAAAACTACATCAATATAATTCACCAAATCAACAAAATGAGATATGAAAACCATTTGATTACAGCAGCATATGCAGAGAAAGTATTTGATAATATTCAGCATTCATTAAGCTAAAATACCTCAAAATGGGTGTGGCCAAAACATATCTACACATAATAAAAGCTACATCCGACAAGCTAATGTCATACTCAATGGTGCAAAAATTGGAACATTTCTTTTTAAGATCACGTACAGGACCAGAATGTCCACTTTCAGCACAGCTATATAACTCAGTATTTAAAGTCCTTGCTAGAGCAACCAGGGATTTAAAATAATATATATAGAAGGAGTCAAATTGAGAAAGAAGTGAAATTATCACTTTTGCAAATGATATGGTAATATATGTAGAAAATCCGAA
Organism: Uropsilus gracilis; assembly: GCA_004024945.1. Classification (NCBI taxonomy): domain Eukaryota; kingdom Metazoa; phylum Chordata; class Mammalia; order Eulipotyphla; family Talpidae; genus Uropsilus; species Uropsilus gracilis. The sequence goes on from PVHY01003762.1 coordinate 31,783, forward strand.
GCACTCCGCAAATGAGAAATGTTATAACAAAAAGTCCAGAAAAAATGTGTTTTTGAGGATTGGAGAAAATAGAATACTTGTATGCTATTGGCAGGAATGTACACTGGCCCTGTTCCCAAGGTAAACAGTATAGAGGTTTCCCAAATATTAAAAGTATATTTATCCTGACATCCATAATTCCACCTCTAGGTAGCTACCAGAAGAATGTGAAATACTAAATGGAAGGGAAATATGAACATAGGTTCATCACAGCACTGTTTATAACAGCAACTGAAGTGTCGGAAAACAGATGAGTGGATTAAGATGTGGCATGTGCACACCTGATATAACGCTCAGTTATATAAAAATAAACTCTTACTATTTGTAACAACATGGGTGGAATGACAGGGGATTATGCTAAGTGAAATAAGACAGAAAGAGAAAAAAATATTGGATGGTATCATATATGTGTGGATTCATATATCTTTAGCATGAAACTCAGAGAAGTAATTATGGTAACACTTTAAAAATATTCTAAAATACTGCATGAGTTTAGGCTCTTTACATACATTATCTAATTTGATCCTTACAAAAATTTTATGTGGTAGTATATAATTTTATTTATAGACAAGTCGTATATCAGAGAACTTAAATGATCTCATAGTCAAAGAACCATGAATCAATCAGAGATCAAGATGGGATTGAGAACTATGAACCATGACCCATTATTTTTGCAACATTAATTTACCTTTAGAAGAGCACTGACCTTAAAAAGATTACAAGTAAACATTAAAATGTGACTAAATAATAATAATAATAATAATGTTATAATAATGTTTTTATTTAGCAATTAAAACAGTGTCACATGCAGAATTACCTGGGGTGGAAGCAGTGGCAGTCTTATAAAGGCAAGAAGCATACTCAGGTCATTGCATCTCCTCTGCATGTCATACTTGACCCACATCATTAATGCATGGAAGATGGTTTCTTCATCAGGAACATTTACATCATCACTGGCCAGGAGTTTATGGAGCTCCTCTGCTGGAAGTAGTAAAAACTCTTGATTTCTTATAACTTCCATTATATTTTCCTGCAGGGAGAAAACATCTTGGCATAAATTCAGTTTTACTTTTATTTAGTTAGCAAAGCATCTCAGAAAGAAATGAGAAATGTAGTCAATAACCTTTATACTCATTATAACATAATCCTTGAGACTTAATCCTTCAGAAACTAGAAGCTGTTAAGATGAAAGCATTGTAATTGTAATTGAAGTGTAAATGTATTCGAGACAGCACAGATCTTGTAATAACTGGAGGATTATAATGGTGAGCTTTGTTATGCAGGCAGAATGTACTAAGTGATTAAATGGTCCAGTTTCAAGTGGACTGCTCTGTAAGATTTGGTGACTATGAAAGGGTAGCATTTCAAAAAATTTAAAGTGTGCCTACATACACATGAATTGGAAAGTGGGGATAAAATTGCACAGAGAAGTGAAGCAAAAAGATGCAGACTAAAAGATGGCTTATTTAGCAGGGGGAAAATGGAATAAGGCATACAAATAACAAAGTTCCATATGATCCATCCTGTTATTATCTCTCATACCTCCTTCCTCTATTACATTTTTTTGGATTAATTCAGAATCCCATTTACTTTTTTTCCCCTGATCACTGCCATAACCTCTTAATTACCCTGCTTGACTATTTTTAGCTTCTCTTGTATCCACTATAGTAATCTAGAATGACATTTCTAAAACACAAATATGCTTATGACATTACTCTAAATTTGTATTTGACCTGTTTTGTTCTCCCCTTATATTTTGGTTCAAATCTCTTGATTCAGCTGGTTCCTTCTGATCTGCCCTCTTTCACATTCGAATACTTAATTTCCTTGTATGCATTTAAGTCACAAATATTTTTCTTTTAGTTTGTCATGATGCTTGACACATATTCTGTCTTACACTCCTTGCTTAAAATGACTTTGATCATCTTGTTTTCCTAAACGGGTCGTTTTTTTGAGACCCAGTGCAAAAGCTTCCAACTGTTTAAGAATTTTCAAATTTTCCATTATCAATTATTTAACTTTCTCTCTGCTATATATGTGCAGTGCATAGCTATGATTTATAGTTGATGCAATGGTTAACAAACTGTAGCCTAATCTCTGTTGTTCTTAGGGTTCTTGTCACGGACATTAAGATCTTTGAGACAAAGAACTTGACATTTAGCCCTGGACATCTAGATCCTGGAATGTAGCAAGTCAATAGTACATATTTACTGACTAGATGTATATACATGATCTTTTTGGGAAAAGTAAAAATTTTAAAAAAAGTACAAAATAGTGGTGTGTTCTTCAAAAAATTCAAAACTATTTTTCAAAAGCTCACTAGGATGGGGATTGCTTGAGTCTGTGGCCCCCCCAGGCAATGAGAGCCTGCGGTTCCACTGGCAAAAATAGCGAGATCTAGTCTCAAAAAAAAATTATATATATATATTATATATATATTATAAATTATATATATATATATATATATATATATATATATATATATATATATACACACACACGCAGAGTTAACAAGGCAGGGCAGGGATCTGTTGTGCTTTCTCTTTTTTCACACCTACCCAATTCTGAGATAATTACTTAAGATGTAACTCTGAATTCTCAGATCATAGTTTTAAAGCCACTGCTATGGCAGATATTTAAAGATGTTTTATTTTGAGATAAAAAGCTGAAGTAAAATAATACTACTGCCAGAAAATCACTGTGAATATGCTAACTTAGACCAGAACATTCAGCAAGTGTCCATTAGTCAGTATGTCAGAGCAGATTCAATCCAATTTTTGGAGACTTGACCTAGATAGTTAGTATGCCCTTGCACTGAATACATGGCTTGAAGTGCATTCACATTTCACAAGAGAATATTAGCTTTGAATATCACATCATCTGCTACATTTATTTACATTTAATGGGCATCACTAAATAGCTTATGTCCTTAAGAATTGTTTTATTCCCTCTGTTTCTTCTGTGCCTTATACAGTCCTGTATAAGTTATGATGTCCAGTAAGAAATGACTGAAAAAACTTTAATCTTCTGAGGTTTAGTGTTCCAACTCTACAGTAAGATGAAGATGTTTTCAAAGATACTTTGAAATTTTATTCTTCCTCTTTCCCAGTTACTCAAAAATCTATACCTGCATTAAACTACACACAGAATTGTATAGCTAGACCATTAATATATAGAAAGGGGTACCATAAAAAATGCAGGTCTATGAAACTCTTCATGGTGTCTATCATAAAGACATTGTTGAAAGCATATTTCATTATATTTTATAGTGTTCACTTTATGATAACCCTTGGGAGAAATTTCTATCAGGTTTTAGTAGCAGGAATAATTGCGCTTCTCCTGAGTAAATTGGTTTGCTTTTATCATGGATGTTGTAAATTATGAAATTGATCAGATTTCTCTTTTTATTTGGCCTCTAGGAAACTTACAGTGAAATTGAAATCTATTTGATAGGAAGGCTATGGCCTTTTATAGTTTGATTTCTTTTTCAGACAGTTCTGATAATAGGTTCATTTAATATTACTGTGGCTGGTTTTCTTTTATTCCTGCATCTAATTTAGAGTACTATATTACCATAAGATTGTATATTTGTAAATCATACTACATCTTTTGGGAACAAGCAATACTGTTTGTAAAAAGTGTTATAAAGAAATTGTACATTAGTTAGAATCAGATATTACTGAATCCATAATTCTGGCTGATATATTTTTTGTATTCATATATTTTGGAGTTATAAAGTTCTCTATGCTTTTTTTATTTCTTTTCCTCATCAAGTCTTGTCTTAATGATATTCTCTCTAGTATTTTTCCATGTTATTTGCAATCTAACTTCTAGAAACTTTTAATTTTTAATTTGTGTTCCTTTTTACCCACTAGGGGAAAAAATGAATCCACATTATTTTTTCACATTGTTTGTGAATTTTAGATAGTACCTTGTCATCCTTAAAAATCAAATAGTAAAAGACTTCTAAACTCTTGACTTTTTTATATCATGTTAATATTTTTTCTTTTAAGTGAATTCAAGTGTGTATTTAACATAGAATATTAAATACCTAGCATAGTGTTGGATGATTTTTTTGAGAATAAAATGGACTAGCATCAAATATCTTACTCTCGCACATGTAAATTATGCTGTGCCTAGAAAATGGTTGTTGTCGATACTTTAGAAACATATTTTTCAAATGAACCTAGAATATCAAATAAGAAAGTACCTTAGAAAATGTGAAGTGAAAAGATACAGAAGTCTGGCCAGGGGACACCAAATAAACAAGGATATAAAGCTGCTAATATATCATGAAGTACCATATTTAATATATAATCTTCTGCAGAGTTGAGGAAAATAACATCGGGAGGGAATATATCTATTCCTGTATCTCAAACTGATCCTTCCCTTGACATAACATTGGTTTACAATACTCGGTGTCATTCAGAGGGACAGCATTATTGTTATTATTACTATTATTATTATTACAGATTTATTTAGACCATGTAAAGAATGAATTTGTTCTAGATTTTGATGGGAGAAGATTTTAGGTGAGTTGGTTGTATCTGTGATGTTGTAGCATATATTGGAAGAAGTATGCATGTATAGTATAAATATATATAATTATAGCCACAATTACTTTCTGACACAGTATCAGAAAATCAACTTCATTATGAAAAAATATAGCTCCATCAGTTAAATAATTCTATTGCCTTTGTGGATTCGAGAGAAAATGACATGTTAATTGCTTTGTTGATTACATATCATTATGCATATAGAAATTATTATTAGTAGTGAGTTTAGGAATAACTAATATTCATCATATTTACTCTTTTCTCTTTAATAAATTGTTCAACATAGATATTTGCCACATTTCTCTTAGTTGTCTTACATATATCCTTAAGATGATAGTTGCTGGAAAAGTTATTTGGAAAACTAAAATGTCTGTACAGTCTTTATGAAAGACAAATATTTGTGCCAGTTCATGAGAGAAATGGCATCGATCAACAACTAAAATCATGAGGCAATAACATACCTATGTAGTCAGAGTTCCTACTTTTCTTTGAGCAAGTGTCTGGGACATTGATCACATATGCATTTTCTTAAAGGAGTTACAATGCCTGATGAAAGCATACAAAAAATGATCCCTTACAACTTTGCTAGAAAAGGAAAATTTTATTGGAAGATAATATTTCTCTTTCCCACAAGGGCATATTGAAAAAAAATTGACTGTAATAATCTGCTTTGATGTGTAAGAATATATATATGTATATATATATATATACACACATATATTTTATCAGGTAGAAATTACTCTATACTTACAGAAAATTGATAGAAAATTTATCCTTATTTTAACAGAACTTTTTTCTTCAGGACTAAGGATCATTTTGTCAACTAAGATATTTACAGTCTTTTGTTCTTATGCTCGAAGCATCAATAATTTGTAAGAAAAATCTGTTTGGAATAATCTGAAATGACAGTTGGGGTTAAAAGTACATGTAGAAAAGAAAGGAGTGAATGTGAAATTGCTCACATAACTACACTGATTATTTCATGGCAGAAAACAAAATTAACATTTCCTATAATAATACATTATCATTATATCATTATAATAATACATTAACAATATTATGGTATATCTTTTATTAAAATTTGGCTTCCATGTATTGCTTAATAAAAACATTTAGACTTTCACCATTGAGCTAGAGTAACTTACTAGTGGCTTACAACCAACTAAAAAAATGACAGTACAGTGTATTTTCTCATATTTAACCTATTCTAATACATTGTAAAAACAAAAATAATTATAATCATTGTCAATTTTTCAAGTAAGAACCAAAATCAAGCAGTAAAAATTATTTTCAAGATAAACATGGCATAGAAATTAATGATACCACCTTTACTTCAAAGAGGACAATGCTGTCAACTGTTATGTAAGTATATACTTATTCTAGATAATTAAATAATAATTTAGTACATGCTACTAATAATTTAGCTCTCAGCACATAAGAGTCATTAACTACAATTCAACACATATTTGGTACATATAATCCATAAATATAAAAGCTGGTACCAAAAATAATTCCATGGCATGTATTTACATTTTAAAAATATATGTTTTATAAATAAGATGCATTATAAGAAGACATAGGAAGTACTTTTAAAATAACTGAAGTTCTTATCTCATAGATTATATCTATTGCTATTCCACAGATATTCAGTTTGGAAATGGCTATTCAATATTATTTAAACACTTTAAAATGTTTCACACTTAATAAATTTAATAATATTTTTTTCTAATTATTGTGAAAAGAATGATTTGCTTGTATATTAGTTTCCTGCCTCTATAGTAAAAGAAGAACACAAATTTTGTGCATCGAAAAAACTTCAATGTATTATCTCATATTTCTCCAAGTTAGAAGTCTAAGTAAAATTCGGTGTGGCTGCTGTTCATCTCCAGTTTTCTCAACACCAAAATTAAAATGTTGGTAGGTGTTCATTTTTGGAGTTTTTGAGAATGAACCACTTTTGAGGTTCAATCATGCTATTGGAAGAATTGCTCCATTTCCATGTCCACATTGGTGCTAGCCCAAGGTCATACTCAGCTCTCTGCATTACTTGGCTTACTCCCTTTCTTCATCTAAATACAGGAAAGGCAAATTGAATCCCCCTGTTTCAAATCTCTCCCATCTCCTGTCTGCTTCATCTTTCCACTTTGTTATTCTGTCACATCTGTCTGACTGACTCATCTGACTTCCTCTTCTGTGTTCAGGTGTTCATGTCATATGTAATCCTAAATAATCACTCAATCTTAAAGTTGTTTAATTAGTCACCTTAATCCATCTGCAAAAAATCCCTTCACAGCAATCTCTAGATTAGTGTTTGAATGAATTGCTAAGGAATTTGATTGAGAGAGAATTCTTTAGAATTCTATTGCAGTTTGCCTGACTTTAAATTTTGCTTGTTATTCAAAAACTTAGTGGGAAGAGCTGATGGATGAAGTATAACCTTCACTAAGCTTGTCATTCCATTAAAATTTACCATACATCTAATATTCTAGACATTCTACTAGGGAATGCAAATATAAGGCTAAAAAAAATCATGGCCCTACCCTCAAAGAATTCAAAATATTTTTGAGACATTTTATAAACTGAAGAATGAGAAAGCAAACTTGTTTATTTGATCAATAGCATACCATTAACTAGCTGAGTCTGAATTCCTCAGAAATGGTACTGCTACATTGAAAATTCATCTAAAATGAAACAATAAAACATCATTTTATAAGCCATTTGTAGAAAATGTTTGGTTCTCAGATGGATCATTATTCCTTTTCTTTACTTATTGCTCCCAATGAGCTAGTCAAGCTCATTTTCTCAGTCAAGTTAGACATCCAACAAAGAGCCTCAGAAATGCTAGAGGAGCAGTTTCCTAGATAAGGCTCATGGGATGACAGGATCCTAAACTACTAGATATCTCACATGCTGAATTGCATCAAATGATGCTTTAACTTTAAGCAGGTTTGTGCTTAAAGTCAGGCATCCTGCATTGCAGCATGTATCTGAGGCTTGTGACTTTAATGAAAAACTGTACAGAGCCTTTTCAATATCACTTTCTCCACTAGCCTGGAGAAATCTTTGAGAGTTGATTAGTTTGCTGTCAAAATGAAGGAGATAATATTAAACCTAGTGAGGGATGGTTATGTCTGTTGGACAGGTCAGTTCAGACCCCATCCTCCAGAATGTCTTGACATTGCCTAAGGATGACAGGGAGAAAGCAGATTATGAAAGACTGTGCTCACATAAGACCTTTCCCTCCCTCAGAGATAACTAATGAGCTTCACCAAATTTCACCATAATTGTGATTAATTCACTGCAATAGCCAATGTGAGCATGCCTGTACCTCAGCTGAAACATGACCAGTAGTAAGGTTTCCTTACAAAAAAATTTATGGAAATAAAAATTAAAAGGATTCAATCCAGATTAGGAAAAAGTTGGTATAGTGTAGGCATATTGGAGTGACTAGATCAGTGATGAAAGGAAATGCTTTCCACAGGCAAAAATCTAACCAGCTCACATGGGTACTCACTTTGTATGAAGCAAGAGTGATGAACTTTTATACATGGAACTGTGAGCATGATAAATAGCTTGGCTAATTCTTGAGACATCTGAAAAGAATACTAGTAAAAGATCAGTGGCAAGGAGATCTGAATTGATCTTTGATAAATAGATCCACTGGAGAGATAACAGAGTAATAGTCTTTTTTGAATGCTGGGCAGAATGAACGCATTACAGAAAAGAGCCTTTAGAACCATGTAGAGAGTTCTTTCTTTTCTTAGTCATCTCAGTGTTTCTAAAAATCTGTTCACAAATAGCCATCGATACTAGTAAAGTTGGAAGCTTGTCCTGGGAATGAACATGTAAGCATCCACTCAACAAGACTGATCTATTACATCACTGCTCATTCCTAAGATGGTAAAATTAACTGGAAAATATAATCTTGTCATCTGGCTCAAAGTAGATTGTGTAGTCTCCTTCTTACCTTGCAAAAGGTAGACTTTTTTTTTTTGATAGACAATAAATGTTGTGTACTGGCTTGCCTTCTTTGTCCCTCAGCATCATCCTATGGACTGAATATTCCTTATCTATTGATAAAATATGACTAATAAAATTATGAGTGGCAAGATTTTCTTGGAGTAAAAAACCAATTTATGGAAAATGTAGTAGGCTCATAAATCATAAGCTCATAAATATGAGAGTCATTGTTCTTGCCATAAACTTCATCAGCTGTAAACATCAGCCATGAAGAGTGGTGGAATGTTATGTTGAAGGCTTGGGTAATACACCAGTTATAGCGCATGCTACCACCAGTGACTGGGGCACGATCATCCAAGGAAGAGTGCTTGTGTTGTAGCAATGCTTGTATATAATTCTTGTTGCCCATTTTTAGAAATCACAGAATAGGTAAACCAGATGTTGAATTAAGATTAGTCTTTCTCATCTTTTCTCCCAGGAAACTTTAGATTTAGATTTTGTTAAGCAAGAGATCCTAGATCCTAATGGAGGTGGTAACTCAATCAGTAGATACAATAAAAGGTTCACTGTGCTAGTATCTGGAACTACTTAATAGCTAAACATATACTGAACAAAATACTGAAAAAAGAGAAACAAAGATGTATAGTGGTATAAACTTTGACCTCTTATAAACAGAAAAGATAAGTTGACAAATGATGCATATATATATATATATATATGAGTATGTCTCTATATCCATCCATCTATCCATCCATCCATCCATCCATCCATCCATCCATCCATCCATCCATCCATCCATCCATCCATCCATCCATCCATCCATCCATCTATCTATCTATCTATCTATCTATCTATCTATCTATCTATCTATCTATCTATCTATCTATCTATCTATCTATCTATCTATCTATCTATCTATCTATCTATCTGCCTATCTATGGTCCCCTTAATGAATAACTATGAATCACAGTGGTTTTCAAATAATAGGTTTGTAATACATTTTCATTATTAAACTACCCAGTGAATTTTATTTTCAATTTGTGAAGAGTTCAGAAATCTCTACCTTCTATTCATTTTTCTTCTTTTTTTTTTCCTTTTTCCTCTCAATTTTGACATCCTGAGATGGCATATTCCAGCAAAAATGTGGTCCATTAGCTTTGCATTAGGTTGTATTTTCCAGGGAAAACACAGATCTTTTTCTTTTTGACATGAAGTATTGTAGTTGCCCAACTAACATTAAAAAACAAAAATTTATGAGCTTATTTACATTTATAAGATTCTGAGTAAACAAACAGGTGAATGGAATGGGGATAACATTTGCAGACATCTATGAGATGTCTAGAAATGGAAAAGGAAAGGAGGTAAAATTTCAAGACAGAATTTAAGTAATAGCAGTGAAAATACAGAAAGTTCAGAAAATAAAAACAGATTTGCCATTAGTATTCTTTAAAAAAAAAATAATTTCAGATAAATGATAGCCTAAAAGACATTGAAAAAAATGTAAAAGCTTAAAAGTGAATACAGAACTATCAGAAGCAGAATACTCGAGAGCTACAGTGCTGCAAAGAAAATAATTAAATGCCATAGTTTTACAATGATGCTATTTATTCTTTTAAATATACTAGCCATCTGCATGACTACATCCTCAATAATGGTCACAAAGCCTGGAGCAATGTAGTGTACTTTGTTGTTGCTTTTGGATTGAATAAATGCATGTTCTGAGACCATGGCAAAGTAGAGGGAGGAACAAGTTAAGGGAAAACTGCATACAATCATGAGAAGAGAACTCAAATGGGAATAAGAAAAATGGACATTAAAGAAATATTTCAAAATAAAACAATTCCTATGTTGAGAAAAAATGATAGCAATTCTTTAATCATGCTTCAAAAAACTAACTTGTCAATAATCTAAAATACATCTCTGGACTATAGTTCTTATATTTTATAATTGGATGTATACAGAATTCTAAAGGATGGGAGGAAAAGATATAAAAAAGTCAACACACCAACATATAAAATGGAGGGAAGAGTTAGAATCCAAGAGAAGTAGTATAGAGACTTTAGATATTAAATAAAATAGATTCATTTGAAACTTAGTAAGCTTGTATCAGTGTTATTATTTCTTTAATTTGTCATATTCATTTAAAGGAATGCATATATGCTGTATGTAATCTAAAGAGATTAATTATAACTAAGTTAAAATTTAACTTATATTTGAATTTAGCTTAAATTTAACAGTTTTATATTAATATACAATACTATTTTCAATTGAAACTAAAAATTCCATCAAAGATTTATGAAAATAATTTTATGTAAATTATTTAATGAGAAAAATACATTAAAATTTGGGGTGTTAACTTTGCTGCAGTCAAGAAATATGAAGTAGAAAATTCCTGTCAAACTGATCTTGTTTAAATTTTTAAACCGCAACTAGGGACTTTTTAGTAGAGCTGAAATGATTATCATGAAGATTCTCACGTTGAAAATAATTGATTTTGAATATTAGAAGAAATTTTTATGCATTTCAGTTAGATATATATCATAAAAACCCTCTTAAATATCCTTGCAAGTTTCCAACATTTTCTTTCCTCCCTTCAAATGGAACTTTGATAGACATTCACTATTTTAAAAATCTTATACAAAATTAAAACTATTCTCCATACACCTTATTTCCATTGCCCCTGCTATCATATGAGACAGAATTTCATACAATTCTTTTTTTCTGCCCATTCCCCTCATGAATCACATTTTAAATATGCAATTCTCATAATATCTCTAAAAGTAGGACCTGTCTGACCATCTATGTTTGTCGTTATCAGTTGTCTTAACCATATGGAGCACATATACTCAAATGTCTGGGTTGTTTCTACTGAAAGTTTCTATAGATGTTCATGCAATGGTCTTCCCTAATCCAACAGAATGTGACTATGATTGACATTTGTTTTTCCAGGTATGATATTGAGACCTTGTGTTACATATTATGTATCACATTACAGGAAATCCAGCAGAGGTATTTGACTTAGATAAATTTACAATCACTACCCTTTAATTTAAAATTCAATTTTGAAAAGTACATGAAGAAGAACATGAAACTATGTAACTTAGGGCTGATTAAATTAACAACTACTAGCACTACTTGATATTGCTTATGGCTGTTAACACTGAAAAGTTATGATATGATATATTTATAAGAATTGATAATTTCAATTTCATTAATTTACAAATTAATTATAATTATTCACTTTCTAATAGGTCTTTATGTGATATTAGTTGTATTATGGATATTAAACAGTAAGCTTCCCCTGACTACAACAAATCAATCTCTATGAGTCCATGAGTTCCTGCCAACTCTGTATCATCTGAAATAGTTGCAAAAGCGATAAACTCATGGTTTTCATACTTTATATCCCAAGAGATTAATTTATTTTACTTAATACTCATAATGTGCTGTAGACAATAATATAATAATTACCCCTTTATCTGTAAATAGCTTTCTTGCTTGGAAGCATTTCCGAATTTGTTTCACTAAAAAGTCAGGCAGTCTGTTTCAAAGTCTTTTTTTTTTCCTTTAATTTAATTATTTTATTGAGGTAGCATTGATTGACAACACTGTATATGTTTTAAAGGTATAGGTTCACATCTCTTCAATTGTTTTTTACCCGCCACACTCACTACCAAAGTGCCAGTTAACCTCTTCTATACTCCATTTGTTGTCTCCCACCCCCACTCAGGGAACCAGGATTCTGCAGTCAAATTTCCATGTTTGTGTTGTTGTTATTGGTGGTGGTGGTGGTGGTGGTGGGTTTTTGTTCAATTTATTTTCCTTTATTTTATGTGTGTGTGTATTACATTATTGTGTACCCCAAGGTTTTTCCATTTCCTTAACATCTGTTAACCATCTATTGTTTTGTGCCCTCTGCCTCTCCCAATTTCTTCCCCCTCCTCCTCTTTTATTATTTCATTCAGTTCTGTTGGTAGTTTTAATTTTTCTTATTCATTCATTTGCTTTTCCCTGTGTTCTTCATATTAGTGAGACCATCCCATATTTCTCTTTTTATTTCTGACTTATTTCTGCTAATATGAGTTTTTCTAGCTCCATTCATGTTGCTGCAAATTACATGTTTGTCCTCTTTGGTTGATGCATTGTATTCCATCAAGTATATATACCATATTTTTTCAAGTGTTCATTGGTTTTGGGGCATTTGGGTTTTTTCTGTATCTTGGCAATTGTAAACAGAGCTGCAATATACACCTGCGTACAGGTGTCCTTTTTAATTAGTGCTTTCCTGTCCTCTGTGTAGACTCTCAATAGTGGGATTGTTGGGTCAAGTGGTAATTCCACTTTCAATTGACTGATGGTCCTCCACACAGTCTACCACAGTGACTGGACTAGTTTGCACTCCCACCAGCAGTGTGAGAGTCCCTTTTTCTCCACATCCATGCCAGCATTTGTTGTTGTCTGTTTTGTTTTGTTTTTCCCCCCAATGGGCCATTCCTACTGGTATAAGATGGTATCTCAGTGTGATTTTAATTTATATTTCCATGATTATTAGTGATGTGGAGTATTTCCTCTTTGGAGAAGTATCTTTTTAGTTCTTCACCCCATTTTTTTGATGGGATTTTTGCTTTGTTTTTGTTGAGTTGTATGAGTTCTTTGTGGATCTTTGTTATCAGAACCTTATCATTTGTCTGGAGGGTAAAAATTTTCTCCCTGTTGAGTCTCTTTCTTTTTGTTTTGTTTATTGTCTCTTTTGTTCTACAGAAACTTTTTAGTTTGATATAGTCCCAGCTATTTATGTTTACCTTTTTTTTTTTTTTTTTTTTTTTTTTTTTTTTTTTTTTTTTTTTTTTTTTTTTTTTTTTTTTTTTTTTTTTTTTTTTTTTTTTTTTTTTTTTTTTTTTTTTTTTTTTTTTTTTTTTTTTTTTTTTTTTTTGTGAGCTGTAGCAGTTTCCAGAAATGGATTTCTGAAGTGAAATGCATGGAGGGTTTTGCCCAAGTTTTGCTCTATGTATTTTATGGTTTCAGGTCTTTCATCTAAGTCTTTTATCCATTGTGAGTTGATTTTTGTACAAGGTGTGAGGGTCTTATCTTGATTTACTTTTTTCCTAGTCATGGTCCAGTTTTCCCAACGCTGTTTACTGAAGAGTCTGGCCTTGTTCCATTGTATGGTTTTTTTAAGACTTTGAAATATAAAAAGCAAAAAATCATATGTTTCAAAGTCTTAATGGCATGTCACCATTAACTCTTTACCAAGGAATTATAATATAATGGCTGGAAAAAGAATGCTGAAAAAAAAATTTTTCAACTTTACACCAACACCACAGTTCAGTGGGTAATTAGACAAGATTGTCACACAAATCAATTGATGTCCCTGGATTAAACCAGTGTACTAAGATCTCCCAAGGAGCTAAAAGAACTGGCCTAAGAAAACTTGATTAGTAAAGTGGTCTCAATTAGTAAATTTGTTATAGGAAGAAACAATGTCTGTCTTCTTTCCTTCTTTACATCCTGTGAGAAGTGCCACTTATTAGTCACTGAAGTCCGATAGGATTCACCAAATAAGTATTTGATAAGTCTGGACATTTAAATTACAGAAATGAGGCTATTTCGGTGCCTCTAGTCTCCTGGGGGAACTTTCATTAGCTAAAAGTCATCAGAAGAGTCATGGTGCATATCTTTGACTTTATTCAGTGGAGCAAGAAAAAGGGTCCACAGGGCAGACTTACCAAAGTAATGAGAAAATTTCTGTATTTGATTTTTCCTCCAAGACCAATAGATAATGGTGTATATGTTTAGCAACATGTTGGAAAAGAGGATGGGAATAACATCACACTTTATATAAAGTCTGTCATCTTTTAATAATGACAGCATTATGCTTTAATTTTTGTATGGCTTTGAATATTATAAATTTTTAGGAATCACATTTTTGATAAGAAAAATAATCTTAGAATTACATTTTAGTATTCTATTGTATCTATGATACAAAACACCTTTTCACATGATTTACTTCTCATTCATTCTTTTTAGTAATGAAATAGAATGCTAACAAAAGAGACAAATTTTTTTATCCTGATTTTCATACATGACACTTCATTTAGAGCAGAGATTCATTAAATACAATTCTTATATCTTACTCTGGCTTATCTAGTCTATGTAAAAACATACAACTCAATGAACCAGAAAAATATGTTTCATTCATAGTTAAGTTTGCATTAGCATGCTTTTTCAGTTGTGAAGAACATTACCATATTTTGAAATCATTTGTGCTGTTTTTCAAGCTGTAAGTTTTTATTGTTCTGATTTAGATATTTATTTTTATATTCTTATTTTATGATTTTCAAAATTCCCTTAAATTCTCAAAAATATAAAATATCTTTAAAATATTGAGTGCCTATTTCTTCACAAAATATTTGCATAATCATTGTTCATTATATTAAAAAAACAGTTGTTGAGTAAGCAATGTAAGCCACTTGATGGCTTATATTTGTTGTTAAAGTTCTAAAGTATAATATTGATTATTTGTCTATTATTTGTCTGATAACCCTTCACTTTTTAAAACATTTTACTTTTTTAAAGTACTAAATAAACATATATATATATATATATATATATACCATTGTTATGGGGGCTCAGGCTTTTTAATTAAAAAAATCATTTTGCCAGTTTTTTTCTAAACCAGAGAAAACCCTTTATCTTTCAATCTGATACAAAATGGACAAAACTCTTTATTAACTCCTAAGCCTCTATGTACTAGTGATTTTTGTCATTTAGATACTGCTGCTTGCCCCAGGTCTCTTTCAGTCCCAAACTACAAAAAAAAAAAAAAAAAGAAAAAAAAAAGAAAAGAAAAGCTTTTATTCTTGAAAACTGACTCTTCTCTTGCCTGCCCACTTCAGGGTCCTGTCCACAATGCAGCCTTGCTACATAATCCTAATGCCAGAGCAAACACTTAAAATGATCAAACTATTTATTACTAAGCGAGCAACTAAGAAAGTGATAGCCTAAATACCTAGTACAAAATAAGCATCTAAAAACCAAAGTTACCCAATTATATGTGCTACAAAATAAACATGAAAGTCCCAGTTACCCTACCACATATCCAAAACTGTCCTTTTATTCCCTGGTCACCTCACCACATGTCCAATTAGAGTTCACAAACATGTGTTCAAAAACTGGTATGTCTCTTTCCTTCCAGGCATCTGTTTTAATTTCCTCCAAACACGTGGTCCAAGACGTGGTGTTCCTCTTTTCTTTCCTCATCCCTCTCAACTTTAGGCAGTAGAAAATCTTCAATATACATCAGATATACATCAGATATACAATATACATCAAATATACATCAGAACCAACATCAGATCCATTTTTCAAACCACTCTTATGGCATCTCCAAAAATATTTGAATCAAGCTAGATAAAATAAGTTCCAACATGAAGTTCAAATCTCCATACTTTTTAGGACTCTCTTAGCACGTATCATCAACTAATATATGCTAAGGCTCCTGAGTTCATTGGCTCAGGCTGAAGTCAGGGGTGCCAGGTCACCTCAGCCATCAAGGCCAGGCCCTCATCCTTTCCAAAATTGGCAATCCTTTGTTTCTGTCCTAAGTCCTTTTTTATATCTTTTCTCCTTGTTTCCCCTTTCTTTTGGAAGCAGAGCCTTGTCAATCATCTCACATTAAAAAATTTTGATTTTTTTTTCTTTTCTTCTCACCTTCTATCCTTCTTAAAAAAAACTATGAATTCCAATGAAGGCCAGGAACCACACCTGGCATAGTCAACATAATCTTTATTCACCTTAGACCTAAGTCAGAAAGTCAAATCTCCATAATATTGCCAAATCCTTCTTGAAACCTACAATTCTAAAGCATAAGGGAAGTATCCAATATTTCCTAGCTATATAATGTGCCTATCAATGTATAACATCAGCTATGTTAGTGGTGGATGCCACTCTAACACCATGACCACCAAAGCCAAAAGTAAACTTGCCATACTAAGAAATAAAAGATAACAAAGCAGTAGGTGTTAAGTTTTATAAGAGAGGAAGAGAGTGTTAGAGGCAGAGGAAGAAATAAAAAGACCAGAGAAACTAATAAAGAAGCAGGCTCTTTATTGGAGAAGGAAGCCTGGTCAGACATCTCATATAACCAAAAGCAGGAGCCATGAGAGCCATGCATTGATTGCATGACTCTGGTTTTATTTGATCCTAATGTTGGAGGAGATTTGGTCAGGTGAGTTGGGGAGAAGTATAACCCACAGGACTTCTAATACAATTTTTTTTTTTTTTTGAGACTACGTCTCGCTATTTTTGCCTGTGGAACTGCAGACTCACGTTGCCCAGGGTACCAAAGACAAGCAATCTCCAGCCTCAGCTTCCCAGGTAGCTGGGATTACAGGCATATGCAACCATGCCAAGCTATTTTTTGGGGACTAGGTCTCACTACATGCCCCGCAGGGCTTGAACCACAATCCCTGGCCCAGCCGTGGCTTTCTAGGCTGCCGCCTACAGGCATGCACCACCATGCCCAGCTCTAATAATTTCTGAGTCAGATCATCTTTCAATGTTGACACCAGTACTACAAAGTTTCCAAGAATGGTATCAGTAATAGTCTTATTTCTATTTATATGGTCCTAGCATTTCTTGAAAAATTCCTAAATATATTTACTTATAAAAATATTAGTAAATTTTATTTATAGAAACTTTTAATTTTCATTTCAGGTGATTAAATTTGTTTCTACCTATATGAGTGCTTGATTAGATATTTGAATAAAGTAAAAATGAGTAAAAATGAGTAAAAATGGCTAGGTGGAACAAGGACTAGAAAAATGCAAAGAAATTTTAACTGCAATTTAGGTAACAATCTGTTGAAGAAACTGAAGAGGATAAAGAAAGCAGATATAACCAGAAATGTGCTAAGTGGAATACAGCATTATTAAAGACTGTCTGGAACCTTGTGAGGAGTGGTGGCTCTATATTATAAGGGAACCAATTCATGGAGCTGAATTGGTCTTGGCTTATTTGCACTTCTGCTTCTTGTTTGTAAACTCACCAGATCTTTACTAGCTGATCTGCATCTCCAGTTCTTGTTATTCACCACAAGGCTTTTATTGCTAAATTGTTTTTCTGGTTCTTGTTACTCAGCCCCCCAGTTCTTCGATTGCTAATTTGCTCTTCAGGTTCTTAGGTTCTTATCAGTTCCTTGATTGCTAATCCTTACTTCTGCTTCTTGCTAGTCAGACCAAAGTCTTTATTTGCTAATCTGTCGTTTTGGTTCTCCTTATTTGGTTACAAATTCTAAAGTAAATGGAGCAACCTAGAGATTTTATATTCAGTGCAAAACAACCTGAGATGTAAAGAAGAAAGGAGAGATTTTCATATAACTAAGAGGGGACAACTTTACATTCTTCTGAATGTTTATTTAGCTTATTGTAAGTTTCTATGATACGAAATTTCCAGAGACATTCCTAATTCTAGCTAATCTTTATTACTTAAATACGTTTACTAGTTTACTCTGAGATACACAGGGCATGATTGACCTTCATTCCACATACTAAGGTAATGTATATTAGAAATATCTTATACAGGACATCTTGGATAAAAGCCTGTCCATACTTTTTTTGAGGAGATTTATCACATCATTTGTAGGGAAAATTATTTGGTCAGATTCTTTCCTCCATTTGCCTGTTGTTGTTTTTTTCTTGTATATATATTATATATTTCATTGTATATTATATATTAATTATTGTATACCCTGAGGATCCTCCACCACCCTATCATCTGTGGACTGCCATGCCAATCTCCTGTGCCCATCCTTCCCCCAACTTACCCCTCTTTTGTTTTATGTTTAGTTCTACTGTCAGTTTGTTAGTTTTAACATTTTCTTGTCCTTTTGTTTGTAACAAACATTTGCCTATTTAACCAGCACCTGCAGTGTGGTGCCCTCCCCATGATTGTACAGCACAGTGGGTATGTGTATGTGTGAGTAGACTCACTCGGACCCAGGAGGGGGAGATAAAGGATGGCATTGCTCTGGGGAAGGAAAGAAAGGAAGGAGAGGGGAGAAAATTGAGTGGCTGTTTCATTGCTCTTATTATTAAAAATCAAAATACTATTGCAATACTATTGCAATCCCAATAGTTGATGCTTTATTTAAATCTGCAGTTTCCATTCTCCTGGCTCTGAATACATTTCTAAATAATTTCTCCCATCCTCACCTTCAATATTTGAGCTCTATTTTCCCTTGCTATTGTCTGCTTTCTCCCAGTACAAATGGCCCATGGCTTCACTAAGTGTTTATAAACCCTGTCTTAAACTGTCAGTTCTGAACTCCAGAGCTGACTTATTAAGCTCTTATACAACTACTTATATTTGACATGTTTGAATTAAACCAATTATATTCTTTAGTAGTATATCTCAGCTCCTACCATTTCATATAATGATCTTACCACCTATATGCTATGTAAGATAATACTAGAAAATAACAAGGAAATGGCTAATTCAGTTTCTTCCCTCTCTTTTATTCTGCCATTTTAATAACCTCCGTATATAAAATTCTTACTGTAAAATGACTCCCAAACCTTTCCAAATCTCAAATGTGCTCCAGACATCAAACATTGCTAAGGAGTTCCATATAAGCAAGTCCTTAGAGGCTATGTTAATGAATTTTAGTTATAACCCTGCTGTATACACTTGGATAATTACTGATCTCCTTGATTAATGCCATAAGTGGAAAAACCATCAAGGAAACAAGATGCCAGAATCCAGTAGTAATGAATAACACTAAGAATATTAACTACCATTTCCCAGTCCTAAATTTTTGTGAATTAAGGACACATTATTGATGTTGCTTGTTATCATGCAACTATGACAATACCTGATATGTAGTACACAGAATATAGTTGAGCTAGACAATTAAATATATTTCTTTAATTTGAAATCTGTTTGCTCCCCTATAATCTCCTGCAATCCATGGTCTAGTGCATAAAACCTCCCAAATTCATTGTAGAATGAATTTATGGTTTCAATCTGTTATTTTCCACTTGGTTGGAGAGATATCACTTATGACTCAAATCAATCACATACAATTATACACAATTTATTGAAAGAGTCCATATGGTAGTAATATAAGGATACAATTGATTCAGTTGTGAGGCATTATGATAAGGTTTGGAAGACCAGTGCAAGAGTAGTTATATAAGGAATTCAGAGGTAAGAAAGGCGGGAAGAGCTGCTTCTCTAGTCAGAGCCTCCAACAGCAGATCACAAAACAAACAAACAAACAAACAAAAACCCTGAAGACTTAAAGACACTACAAGCATGGAGTCCAAAGCATTTCAGTTTGGCTTAGTTCTGCTCCTAAATTATATTGTTTCATAGGTGTATTGTCAAAGCAAACTCTGTATTTGGGGCATAGTCTCTTAGTCCAGCTAGGCTTTTATCTACCATTACCTCACAAATCTGTTTATCAATGTCCTCATGTACAAATGGCCATCCATTTATAAATTGCATTTCCTTCTATTATTCAAAACTATTATAATGGCATTATGCATGACAATAACATTTTCCCAAAGTTAATTAAACTACAAAACATTTTTCCTTCAACAGCTCTGCACTTTATTTATATAAAACTATTCTACTTCAAACGACATTAATATGACCCCTAAAACTCTGGCAATCTGAGTATAAACAGATTATAAACTTTTTTTAAAAAAGTTTAAACAAATTATAAACTTTTATTTAAACTACTTGGGAAAGCTATTTAGTTGAACCTCTTTAAAAGTGAGTCACTGTATTCTCAAGTTTTCAATGAAGTGTCATTTCCCTTGTCTCTTTTTTCCAATATTCTACTTTCAGAAAACAATTTGAACAGACTATCAGTTGAGGTAAACTTGCAACATGTCTGGAAGCTATTAACAAACAGTGAAGGGGAATAAACAGCCTTACTATTGGTAACCATCTGTATACAGATTATGGATCTTTTAATTTTGGGTCAAACTCAAAACTTTCAACTACTATGTTAGAAGTTGAAACATTTGATATCATTTAATCTCTGCTTCATTTAATCTGTATTCAAAATTTACTGTTTTAACATAGCCCATTTCTATTAACAAATCCTACATTTCTCTTTCAATATAAGAGATTTTTTGGATCAGTAATGCTAGAAAAAGAGTAATACTTGTAACTTGGCAGTGAACTTTTTTTAACCTTTAATGCACCCCCCCCAGGACTATCCCTTGTAATGACAAACCCAATAGGCATTATTAATCATAATTTTTGTATGTGCTTAACAGTCAGTCAAGATCAGGGAAAAAAATGCTCCATGAAATAAGAAATTAGTGATTCTCTGAAAATCAAATAGTTCAAGTTTTGCATTGAAATCAACACTTTGATTGTGTGAGTTTTTTTCTGAATGCATATGACTGATTTTTCATGAGTAGTAATCCATGTGAATGCACATTTTCTTGTCTATTAGACAAAATTCAGTATTTAGCAGTGGGTAGTGATTTCTATATGATTTTAGTGAAAGGGTTACAGATATTTCTCTATCATTTGGATACCACATAGTTATCAAAACCTCGTAAGTACTTTTTAGATACAATTCATGTGAATATTTACTTTCATTTAACAATAAAGATTAATATTTGGGGTAAGAACATTTTATAAAACCTGAATTTTCACATGATTTTTCATAGATATAATGATATCATGTAGAATGAAACTTCATCACTTTATGTGGAAGAAAGTTAAATCATAGAATTAATTCCATTATAACAACAATTACAACAAAATAACACATTGATTGTTGCTCAAGAGGGACCATATCTGGCTTTTCTAAGACTGACACGACTGCAGACTACAGCAGAAAAATCACAAAATTTAGACTCAAATCAGTCTAATTAAACATCTGGTGACAACAATAGATTCAGTGGCAAATGTATCTTAAATTGATCAATTTGAACCAACAGATTACAATTCTAAGATACTAGTTGGGGTATTCTAGAGATAGACTTGCTTTTCCAGGTAGCTGCTATAATAATAACAATTTAGAGATTGAAATAAAGGGGGGACATTAAGGCGGTGAGGGGCCCTTCCCTCTTAACAACTTTGACTCCTTTGGCTGATCCCAAAATAGATATGAGAAAGACATTGGCAAGAGAAAAAACAGATTAAGTACTGTTAAGTACTGTTAGTACTGTTAGTACAGATGTCCGTATGACATGGGACTTATCAAGTGGTCAAAAGTTTATATAGTTTGAAATCGAATTTATAAGTTCCCCAACCCAAAATGCAACTTGTATTTACTTTTCTTCAAGTAGACATACAGATTTGATTAACATATTTATAGATTTTTTTTTTAATCTAAAAATTTTAAAGAAATTGAGTGGAAAAATAGCACAAGTGGTAGAAGTAGATTCAGGGTAGTTAAAAAGATTCTTTAATTCTCACAGATAGATGGAATTTCCTATCATAGCAAGGCATGCTTTTCTGTGCATTTGAGGAGCAATTTACCAGAAGTATGAGACTTCAATATCACCTAGTTTTTAGATGAATAAAACAAAGTAACCTAAAGCAATCTTCAGAATATACCCCCAAAATAATAGATAATTACTTCACTATCAAGCTTTGTTAAACTCTGACTTCACTTTAGGTTTAGGTTTAAATAACAAAAGAAAAAAGAAAAAGAAAAAAAGAAAGAAAAAAGGAAAAGTTGATTATACTTTTTCAGCTCCAACTCCTCATTTCTTTTATAACCAGACCATTAACATGTGGTTTCCTGTCTCCAATTAGAATTCACTTACTCACATTATTTACCCATGCTCAATATGATATTCATTAAAGAAGATATATGCCAAATCATCTTCTACTTTATATCTAGACTAGTTTTATTCAACTTGATACTCTTATCCTCAAAATTCTATACCATCATTAAAATCTACTGAAGCAAATGTGAGTATTTTCTTTTCCCTGCCAGTCATTTTTTGTGAATTTTATAAACTTATTTATGGAAACAGTCATTATCATTTCACCAGGATAACTACCCAATCAAAATGTATGTGAAATTGAGGACGGGCACAGTGGCTCGTGCCTGTAATCTTCAGCCTATGAAACGGCTGGAGCTAGGGATCACGGTTCGAGTCCTGCCTGAGACCCATAGTGAGACCTAGTTCCAAAAAAATAGCTGGGCATGGTGGTGCACACCTATAATCCCAACTACCTGGGAAACTGAGGCTGGGGATTGCTTCAGTACCTGGTACCCTGGGCAATGAGAGCCTGCAGTTCCATGGGCAAAAAAAATAGGGAGACATAGTCTCAAAAAAAAAAGTATGTGAAATGGTCAATAATACTGAATTTCAAAAAGCAGTAATAAATCCCTAGATTAGCATCACTTAAAAAGAACATTGGGAAAGTTAAATGTTAAATGATTAAAAGATATAATATACATTTATAGCTTATGGTATTCTTTTAATAAATATTCAAGTACTGTCCATGACACTATATAGCAAAAGTGACATTCTGAGATCAAATGACCATGAAGAACTTGGTAAAGTTACTTAACACACTTCAGAAAGTAAATGGGGGAAAATTATCCTTGAATTTAAAAATAAAGAAAGCTAAACTGATTTGTGAATTAGGAAGGTATAAGTAGATTTTCCTGTGTATTTGTTTATGTTTCTTTTAACACATCCTTTGAAAATAATGTATTTTACATGCATTTATTACAGTCTTGAACTCCTTACAGTATGAAGATGAATTCAGATTGTCTTTCCATATCAAAAACAGTATTAGAACAAAGGGTAACAGTGAGTGGGAAAAATACTGGTTTGAATTTTTCATTTACAAATGATCTTTTTGTTTTATCACAGTATTTCATTTGTGCACAAATGCACAAATACAAATGATCTTGTGAGAAAAAGAGAGAGGTCAGCATTTCAACTTGCTTGTGCACATATTATCTCTGACACAAAACACCTTACAGACTTTAATTCTTCTCTGTATGCACTCATAAAGGTTGTACATGAAATAAACAGGACATTAAATATACAAATACATAAGCAGTCATTAATGTTAACCCCTATCCCATTTTAGCATATTCATAAAGACTATTCTGCATAATAATTAGCTACTCATGCTGTTTCAGCACCAACTTGGCAGATAATGAAGAGGCTTCTATAGGTTAAAATGTAAATGATCTTCCAAACTAAATAACAGGGGACATTTATTTCTTTTCAATAAGAAAATCTAGTCAGTAAAGAACTAACACAGGTTAATAATTACAATAATATTTTCTTTAGAATGAATTAAAAACCATTTCCATCATTATAAAGGAACACTGTCAAAGGTCTTACTAAATATCTGATAAGACAGGTTAAATAACTCTTCAGGCCATCCCTATTGTATGCAACATGTTTTATAATATGTGTCATGTACAAAAACTATTCGGCAGATTTAAGCCTTGTCCATCAATGTGAGCCCAATTATGGAGTTCTATTCAACAGATCGCAGTCTTGAGCAGCAATAAATTGTTTAAAGTGAGCACTTCTACATTAATAATTTAACCTACTCATGTTCTATGTGAACTGAGATAGACAGTCTAACTAGTAATCTAATTTACCCAAGTTTATAATTATTTCTATCTCTAGTTAGTAGTGATAGAAATCCATGCAACAAATGTCTCTTAAAATTCCACTCTTCCTATTTTATAAAATTTGATCATTTAAAACACAATATAAGGAAAGATAAGCCTTCAAATCCTATTTCTATCCCTATTCTCTCCCCTTTTCTAATTATTGTATGGAATTTCGCCCTCCTAATTATTGTATAGAATTTTATTCCCCCATTTCCCTCATTCATGGTTCCATTCTATATTACTCATTCATTTGTTCAATCATTCAATCAAAATATGAAGTTCTAAGTGAGCTAGACCATTAATATTTAATGAAAATTGGGGATAAGTTAAAAATACAGAAGTGATAAATTAAGTAATATATTCTGCACCAAATAACATGTTTAAATGATGGTGGGAAGGGGGAGTAGGGTCTTTATAAGGGAACCTTTTACTTAGCAAATTATATTTTAGGTTTGAAAATTAAATGATATTTAATTCAAGGACATGCAAAGAGAAATGTAAAATGTCCCAGGTAGAAGGAGAATATGTCAGGACACAAGGTGACTAAATCCTGGAATGAGAGGAGGCTATAAGTATTTAGCATAGCAGAACATCAGAGTACCGAAATATCTAATGATATAACTGGAAAAGCAGGGAGGTACCAAATTATAAGCACACTGTATGTTACTTTTTCATATTATAGTTAATGGGAAATCACTGAAGAATGTTAGATGGAAAAATATTTAATCAGACTTAGATTTAAGGAGATACACCACTTAATGGTAGAAAAATAAATTAACGAAATGCTATTTCACCTCTAGTGAACAGTATAATTTAATGTTTATAGAGCTCAAGAACAAGCAAAACAAGAAATATATTTTAGGAATATGTACATATGTGATAAGTACATTAAAATAGCACAAATCTTATAAACACCATATTCTTAAAACCTCCAAAGGGTAATATTTATATTGAGGGGAAAAAAAGTATAGATAGGATTTCAAGGGGTACATTTAAGATGTACACTTAAGGCATATTTTTTATATTGGTTGTTATTATGGAATGTTATTTGAGAAATATATTTTAAAATATTTATGCAAAATCTAAATTTTAAAGTTTATATAGTAAGTCACTTAATGCATATGTAAACATTCAAAAATAATATATTTGAAAACATGAATTTCAAACACTACAATATAAAACTCCATACATGAATTAACAGAAGATAGTACAAAATCTAAGTGAGAAATACTGGGAGATTGAAGAGAATACAGAACTCTAGTTAGAAAGACAAAGTCAGAATCCAATTAATGGGAAATAAAGAATGGCAATGAAAATCCACAAAATTCAATTTCAAGAAGTCACTAAAGAAGGTTGTGTTTATTATACATTACAAAAAAATTGGGACTGAAACATCGAATTTTTAAATTCTGGAGTAGCTGGTAAAGTTAGCCATAGTATTTCTGTGTCTCACTAGAAACTGAATTCATACTGCAATGGGAGTTCAAGAATTACTGCCCTGGAGCTTCTTAGGGTTTGTGATCTGCTTTGGCGGGCATATGTTAGAGCAGGTGTCATGATGAGATACAAAGAATACATATTTTAAGATGATAAATCAAAGGAAAGTATTTCAGGGGAGTGGTGACTGACTCAGGTGGGGACTGGGCTGGCTGGCACAAGTGTGGGGGTTGGGGGAGGTGTGATTAAGGTACCCCCTCTATTTCACTTGCACTCCACTTAATCCTCAGAATGAATGAAAAGAGAACAATAATACAAATACATGGCATGGATAGAATGGGAGAGGGACCAGATAAGAATCTTGCCTACACACCTGAGTGGAATGTAAGAGAATATTGAGGATCCCCCCATTGCATCCTGGACTGGAGAAATGATCATGGAGATGATCTATCTCAGAATCACAACTACGAACCCGCAAGGAGTGGATGAGCCAAAATCTAAACCACCCAAGAGAGCAAGGTGCCCCTCCCCATTTCATATGAGAGAAAGGTGACAGAAGTTGGGACATCAGCCTCACAGCAAACCTAAAACCTAAGAGAGAGGAAATGAGTGGCAAAGGCCTTCAGCAGATGCCTGTTCACCATGAGAAATTTCTTTGCTGAATGGCACAAGGAACAGATTGGAGCAGACAGTCAACAACGAGAAGACACTGATAGACTCCAAATAAGCATGTATCAGCTGCCAATGCAAAATTAAGACTGAACACCTACCAGCATGGCTTGCTGTATTCCAGGAACAGTCCCTCACTCAAGAAAAAGACAGTGCCACAGAATATGAAAAGACTAAAGGACTCAACATAGATCAACAAACAACAAGGAATGACGGGTCTGAGTGAACAGAGGGGACATCAGTGGGAGAGGAAGGCATCCCAATAACCATTTGTTGATATTCCTTAGGAGATTACAAAGATGTGAAATGTATATATAAATAAATTATTTAATAAAAATAAATCTAAAGAATGAATAAAAAATAGAAAAGTATTTCATAAATATGTAGTTATTTTCCCTCCCACCCTCTAAATATGTAGTGAAATGAGATATTCATAAACATGTAGTTAAATGAGATGTTCTATCAAATTAAAATTAAAAACACAATATTTTTGTGTTTTACACTTATTAGGATAAATACAATCAAGAAATAAAAACGTTAAAAATATTTGGCAGGAGATAGAGAAATTAATATATATCAATATTATATTAATTATATAATATATTAATTAATATATTAATATTATATTAATATATTAATATATCAAATTGATATATAGTAATATATTTATATATATACACACACTGCTGAAGGGAATGTGAGATGATGTGACTATTCTGAAAAATGGTCTGGTATTTTCTCAGAATTTTAACATAAAATCATTGTATAACCATTTCACTTCTGGTTACAAACCCAAAAGGAATGAAAGCATTATGTGTCCACAAAAGCTTGCATTTCAATATTCATGGCAGTATTATTCATAGTGGTGACAAAGTGTAAACAGCTCAAATGATCATAAGTGTACGGGTACAGCTCATATGGGTACAAAAATGTAGGTATATTCATGCAGTACAATGTTTTTAGTAATAAAAAGAAATGAAGTAACCAATATGCTACACATGGATAAGTCTTAAAAACATCCTAAACAAAATAAGTCAGTCTCAAGTGCCCACTATGGTATGATCCATAACTGGAAAAAATCTATGTAATGAGGAATTAGGTTACCCATTGCCTACCCCATGGAGAGCTTGCTGGAGTGATGGAGTATAACTGTCAACTGTATGGGTTTCCTTTTATTGATGGATATACAACTCTGTGAATATACTAAACAGCATTGAATTGTGTACATCAATTGTATAAAGTGCATGGTTAGTGGATTGTATCTCAATAATATTTTATTTTCTATAAACACAAAACATCTGAGAGAAGGAAAGTAGTTATTCATTCCTCTAAAATTATCCGATGCTCCTATATTGATATTAGATAATGTTCTATTTGTGGTAACATTAAGGTTTTATTACTTAATGATAAAATGTCATTTATCCACATTAACTAAAAATGTACTTTCTTTTCATGGAATTACAGTTTTAACAAGATATTTGGAAAATCGTAACGCTATAAGGAACAACCGGGGACCAATATGGTCTCAAATAAATGTCATCATTTCACAGTTAATGAGCATGATCTCAAGTGAATTGCTCAAAGGCACAGTTTTATTAAAGAAAGTTAAAAAGTCAAGTCTTATAATTTTCCATGCATTTTTTCATATATATGTTTTGCCCAAAAAAGTGTTGAATTCTCAAAAGTCTTTAATAATCAGGAGATAAAAGTTGAAGCAGACTTGGCCAAGAATGAAAAAGTATCTACAAATAAAGTGCATACAAAATCAGGACAAGGTTAACAAATAAATAAAAGATTTATGTCTAGACTTTCAACCAATGTTTAAAAAAGAACTTGCAATATTGTTTAGCTTAACCTATGTGAAATTACTTCCACAGTGTCCAGATCAAGACTTTTACCTTTCCCCCCTGAAATCTCAGTGATACCCTAATCTTTGATGCATTCTTCTGAAACTAAACAATGACTGTCACAAAGTTTGATATTATTAATTGAAATCTTAGATCACAATATAATGGTGTGACAACGAAAGTACATGATATATTACTTTCCTGTTGTACAAAAGTTATCATTATAAGTCCATAGTAAAAACTTAGTCATAGTTTTGAATGGTATAGTGATGGGAGAAATATGGGGACTACAACAATGTAAATAGCAAATAAATAAAATAAATGATCATTAAAGTTAGTTTTTGCAGAAAATTATGTTTAAGTTTGTTTAGAATTGTTTAGACTTCAAAATCTAATTCTAGCCAGATGTGGTGGTATGCCCCTGTAATCCCAGCTACCTGGGAGACTGAAGCTAATGATCACTTGAGCCCACGGTTTTGAGACTATCCTGGGCAACATAGCAAGACCTAGTCTAAAAAAAAAACAATTTTAATTCTGATATGCATCATACTAGCTTTTAAAATTTTAAAATGGATACAAAGGAAGTTAGCTTACTATACAGGGTCAGTAAGATATATTTTTTATCTACTAATTTTGATATTGAAAAATATCATTGAATTAAAAGTTGGTGGTTGGTTTTTATCCTTTTCATACAAGCTGATTTTTGGCAAGTTTTTCATTTAAGAAGTCATTTTATATTTTGCTTAATATAGAAGTATCATAGATCCCTATATTTATTACCTGGGCTGCCAAAAATACAGTTATTGTGAAAACTTTCTAACTCTTAGTGTTGTTTAGCTTAACTTATCATTTCCAAGTTTACTTTTACTAAGCAGGATATACACGCAAATTTCTGCCTTTGTAGAATAAAATAAAGCAATAACTCTCAGAACATTTTATGACTTAAAAAGTCAAATAAGTAAGTGTCAATTTGCTAAGATGAATTTCAAATGAGTTTATCAGACTGTCCAATTTTGGTTCTAAATACCCTAGTAAAAGAGCATTATTCCTATGCCAAGTGATGTTTCAAGTTTAGTGACAACTCAACCATCATAAATCACTTAGCACCTTTTACCTGTTGAAGCAGACTGTTCAAATGAACAACACATCACTGACGACTTAAAAAGAGGCTTGAGAGTCTTTGAGAAGAATTGTGATTTTCATGTTTTTAATACTCATTGAATAATGTGAGAAAGTGAAACTTGTCACATTTTTCAGAAAGGAGGAAAGTAAAAATTGTATTTTCAAGCAGTAGCTGTCAAAGCAAAATATTGATGATGATGTACTAATTTTTATTTATTTTATTTAAGATTTTCCTGAATTAAATTAACAAAATAATAAGATGCCAAGTTTAACAGAATGATGATCATAATACAAGTTTATATGTATATGGTTGTGGAAGATGAAGATACTTAAAAAACATTTTCCTTAACAGTTTAGGTACCTCTGTCTCATCAGCATTTAGCTATTCTCATTTATAAACTGATAATAAAAACAGAAGCACTGCTTAATAAATGAATAATCACATTTTCCATCTTTTAATAGAACTGAAGAATAAATGAATTTCATCTCTATCCATATATTTGAAAGTTCAAATTCTTTTAACTTTGGATCTAATTAAAATGCAGATGGTCTTTAACAAATGCTTAGCATAGTTTAATATCTTGCTTGAACCTTTTCTGGTCTTAAATAAGTCTAAAAATTAGTACTGATGAAATTGTACTTTTTTAAAAATTATTAAAATACCATGATTTAGAGCACTATGTATGATTCCAAAAATATATTCATACATCCAAAGAAATAGTGCAATTTACTTTAAAAATTGTACTTCACTATATTTAAGAAAACCCTTGCTACTAGTTGTAAATTATATAAATGTAATAGAACTGGAATATATTTTTTATGTTGGTGAAATAAACAAGCCTCATACATTTACGAACATTAGTTACAATTCCTTCAGCCCACCAGCTGCAGTACTCTGCACCAAATTGCTCATTATGACCAGAATCTGAATCTCATTCAAATTTGTACATTTCTGCCCAATGTTTTGTAGAAATTATTAATTATGACATGTGGTGTTATATGATTTGCAATGATGGGATAAATAGCATCTATGTGGCAAGTATCAATTCTTCCATTAGTGTGTGCACTTAGTGCCTCATTCTTTAATAGCATCATGACCTTCAAAGAAAATGAATCTTAAATAAGAATAGTTTTAATTAAAAGTACTCAGAACTATTTACATTATGTTTTAACTTTAGCTCCATTAAAATGCAGATGGTTTTTAACAAATGCTTAGCATAGTTTAATATCTAGTTTGAACCTTTTCTAGTCTATACTCACCATAGAAGAAATTTGCTATTTGTTAAACAGTTGTGAAACAAATGATAACAATTTTAATCAATTCTAAAGATAAAAGACACATCCTGTATGCATTTATCTTATTTTATTTTAATCACTATTTTACAACCTCCATCATATCAGTAGAGTTGTTGATCCCCTTATTGATGCCCCCCATTCTCCCCCTTCCCCTCATCCTACCTCTGGTCACTCCCACTCCCACTCTTCCTGTGAGTCCTTGATCCATGTTTAGCCCATCAGTTTCTTCCTTTTTTGGCACAATGTCCTTTTCCCGGGTGAAGACCTGCATTCTTGAGGGTTGACAGATCATGCTATTTAAATTTCTGGGGGTAACTTTGAGGCCTGTAGCCAACCCCGTCTTACCAGGAAGCTCTTATAGGGCCGATGTGTGGCATTGTTCTCCAGATTCCTTTATTGTGACATTTCCTGTGAAGTTGACAATCTCCTTTACTTTAGAACTGTGTGTTCACTGGGATTCATGATTCCTCATTTAAGCTGAGTGACTCCTTCACTATGTCTGGCCCATGGTGTTGCTTCTTAGCCTTACAACTCTGACCTCCAGCATTAGAATCCCAACTCCCAGTTTTTGGTGTAAGAGAATTTCCCCTTTGGGGACAGACTCCCTCAGGTGATTTGTCAAGCTCTTCTCTCACAGTTTATAGTTCTGCCTTGGAGCTGCAGCGCCTTCTCATCAACTGGAAAAGGAAATGTATTTTGCGCATGTTGATTTCATCTCTGTCCTCTGAACCATTGTAGTTGTAGCTTTTTGGCAGATGACCTCTGTATCTAGTCTCGCAGTCTTGACTCTTGTGGTTTGGCCCATAGTTTGTTTGGGTCTTTCCCAGGTAGGTGATGATTATGTTGATGGCCTTTATTTTGTTTTTCCCTTCTCCTATATATCTGCTGTTAGGTTGTTAGCGTTCTCATTCTTAGTGAGATCTAATAGAAGTGAAAATATACCAGAGGGGGGAACCTCTATCTTACCTTGCTTTGGCCTGCATCTGGGCAGAGGGACTGCCACACTCCCAGTTACTCTAGAAGTGCCATGTTCCCTGCCACCCAGCCCAGGACCCACAGACTCAAAGGCCTGTGGTGGGTGGTGTAGCCTACCAATACTCCTGTTGCTCACAGTAGGGGCACACTGGGAGAAGAACACCTTCTGATGCTGGCCTTGCAGGGGAATCCATATGCATTTATTTTAATACAAACTTGTGAGGGAAAATAAATATTTTTTCATTTTGAGATAGACATGACATATTTCACTTAAATTCTTTTTTGCATTTGTTATTTCTAAATATAGTATATACTTGACATTTTGTCAAATAATTTCTTCTTTCAAGTATCATTTGTCATATATTTAAAAGATGAACTAATTTGTCATCTATTTATCATGCATAAATCAATTTGCTATGTATATAAACAGGAAGAGTGTATCAGTGAACAAGTCAATTTGTTACTTCATGGAACATGTAATATAGCTCTCTGTGTATGCTTAATATATCCAGAGAACTTTAGGTAAGGGAAGAGCTAATACTGTTAGAAGTCATTATTTTCCTTGGTTTTTCTAGTTTACAATAAATTGCTGAAGGCCTTGTTTTAAGAAAATTATATGCCATATCTCTGTTTCCTATGTATAAGGGACAGACAGGATTTCACCTCTAGCAAAGATTGATTTATCAATCTTTTTATCAATCAATTTATCATGAACTAAACACATTTCATGTGAAGCATGATAGAGTCCTTTACCTTAGTCTTAAAATATATTACTAAATTGTTAACTTCATGTCTAGTCCTTAGTAGAGAAAGGTATTAAAGAAAAACTAAAGAGGGAATCAGAAAAAAAAATTAGCTCCATAATATATGATTTATTGCCCTATCAGAAAACATAAATATTTCACATTATTTTATGATGTGAAATTTATTATCGGTGAAAGGCTCATATGCATTAAAAATCCATTTTTTCACTTAAATATGAGTAAATTATTGATTATATTTATTGGAGAACTGTGTTTTACGAACTAAAAAAAGTGCTGTAATAGAAATATTTCTGGATTTTCTTCTGCTCACAAAAAAGTCTTTATGGCTATTTAAGTAATGTAGGTATATTACTTATTACAGTAACCAATTCTATAAATCAAATTATTTAAATAACTACAATTAATGACTACTAATTATAATTTACTATGAAAATTTTTAAGTGTATATTTATAGGATTTAATCTAATATTAGTTCTCAAAACTTTATAGTGTTGTCAAAGAATCAACTCAACACATATAACAATTCTACAAAAATTGAAATCTCTTGCACAATATCGAAAATATATTTTTAAAGTATATTTTGTGTTTGTATGTGAATGTTTTGTAGGACTATGAATTTTTGTATTTTATATTTGGATTTAGAAATAGCTTAGTGAAGTAAATGAAAATAAATATAAACAAAGAAAGAATCCTTACAGTTAATGAAATGTTTTACAAGTAGGTAAATATCATTGTCATTACTATCAATATCAACAACATAGGAAAGAGAATGCATTTCTTAAAGACAGAGAGTTCTTCAGTTTGGATTTGAAAGTCTGAAATGCAACTTTGTAACCTTTTTATTAAATATACAAATAACAGTATTTATTGGCTGTGATTATACTTACTTAACAGTCATAAATAAAGATTTGAATATGGTTATTTTGTATAATCTAAAAATTGCAAAGCCCCATATGTCAAACTGAAGCTATATAAATGATAGTATTTCCATTTCTTATGCATCTCCATTAATCTATGCAACATAACTTAAATATCTTACTTGTACTAAGTGCAATAAAAGTCAAAAATTTTAAGCTTCTTCACTTGAAAAATATAAATGAAGAGAACTTTATTTTGATAACTTAGACAAGTAAAGAAATTTAAAATTGTCCCAAAGCAAACTCTAATCTATGGTTCTTTGGAAGAATTATTGATCAAGATGAAAAATCATGCTGCTAACTAGAAACTATGAGAAATGACAAGAATTTTAGTGCTATGAGCAAAAAGCACATCAATATTTTTTTTTTCATTTTCCTAATATTGTTTTAAGGGCTCTCAAGGACAAGTGAATGTTTCACGGGATTATTTTTTTAAGAGCACAAGTTACACTTGCACTGAATCTGGCAGGCTTTTTACCGTGGTTCTCAGACTTTTACCTTCAAGGCTACTCTTTGAGCATGATAGCCAATAATTAGTCCTGTTGTCACTGTTTCTGCAATTAGTGTAAAGTATTGCAAGTCAGGAGAATCATTGTAAAGTATTGCAAGAGATATTTGCACAAAATAAGAGTAGAGTCAAAAGGGAAATGAAAAACTGAAGAACAAAACCCTGATGACATTATTTGTTCTTTTCTATATTTCAGGTTTATCAATCAAGTTGTTGATGTAATCCATGTCTTGTAGGGCTTTGAGTATCAAGGTTATGACTCATAGCTATAGGTAAAATGTATTACTATATATTTGTTCATGTTAACAAAAAAGCACAAAGTGTAGGAAGACAGTATTAAGCTTGATTCTCCATTCTAGTATGGTCAATTTATGGTCCTGCATAAGCCATTTAATATTACTTATTAATATTAAATATTATTAAATAATAATATAAAATATTATTAAATAATATTATTATTACTTTAATATTACTTTAATATTACTTATCTAACTGTGATAAATCACACTTAGAATGGATATAATACATAACTTGCAAGGATTTCTGCAAAGAATTACACATATTTATCACCTAGAATGACAGCTGATATATATACACACACATACAATATGCTTCATGTTTGCACCACCAGCACCAATAGTGATAAGCACCGCCATAAACCACAATGACAGAAGCTTGTTGCTCAGCCTGTTTTTTTTGTCATACTCCAATACATGTGTGTGTAGCTACCTGTTTCCATTTTCATCACTTATTTCTCTTCCTTTCCCTACCTACCATATCATTGCACTTGAATTTCTTTAAACGGAACAAAATTTCATCCCACATCAGATCATGAGCATATCCATGTCCTTTGTCATAAGTATTATTTTTACCAACTCTACAGTTGACTAATTCCACTTGAACATTTAAAACTCTCTGTGAACCTCACTGAAATAAAGAAGGCATATCTTGGTTTACTCTTTAACTGAATATTATCATTTTCCTGTAGCAGTTACAATATCTGCACATATGCATATTTATTTGCATTTGTCACATACTCATAATTAATTTACATTCAACTCATGCAGCATTACTTTAAACCCAACATATGACTATTTTGGCACCTTCATATCCCCAGAACAACCTATTACAGTTGTTTCATGGTAGTTGACACTTTATCATTTCACTGTTCATTTAACAATGAGCACTATGTAAATAAAACTGTCTACCTAGGCATTTGATACAGAAGCTTAAGAAAATTACCTGTCACCTTAATAGTGGAGGTAAATACTACCAATATGAATAAAATATATAATAAAATCAATATATATATGTATAATAAAACCAATGAATATTATAAGGGTATAAAACAGCATAAGGGGTAGAGGATTTTAAAGTAGTGCTGTTTTACAAAGAATATTCTGAGAAGAGATTTCTGCAGAAGTAGAATTAGAGCAGAGGTTTTAACGAAGCAAGGATGAAAGGAACATAAAAGTTTGATAGGAGGAGGGGTGAGAATGGGAGATGGTATGGGAAAAAAACAATGAATATGGTGGAGGAGTATGAGTACTTTAGTGGTAGGAGGGCTACAGTGACTACATCTGAGGGAGGAAATCTTACATTTTCTAAACACTGGCAAACGATGTGGAACAATGACATTTCATTTGCAATAAGTTTATAAGACAAATATTAAAAATAATAAAATTTTAGAATAGTGTTTCCATCAGAGAGAAAAAAAGCTATATTATGCTTGGAGTAGTCAAAAAAAATAAAGCAAAAAGATGAAAGTGCCTAGGACTGTGTGAGCCATGGTAATAATGGTAAAATATGTGATTGGAAAGAAAGCAATCTGTGTACAGTCCTATTAAATGATTGAATGCATGAGTATTGAATATCACAGTCCTAAAATAATACCCAAGGTAAAAATTAGAATTAATACATTACAACATATTAGACATTTTGCCAGAGCAAAATAAAATTCAGTAGAGAATACTAAGTCTAAAATAAAGGAATTTGCAACACAGTTTTGAAGATATATCACAAAGACTTAAAAAATCATAATTAATTTTACAAGGAAGTTTATGATGACACTACATAAACCTAAAGAAACAACTACCAAGATTCCAAATGAGAATGCAATGGAAATTTTTAAGATTTTTTTTAATGCATTGCTGAACTTAAATTAGAAATTGGTTATAGACAATTAGATAGTAAAGATGACAGATAAAAAACATGTCATGTGTAAAATAAAAGCAAGGGGAATTAACAGCACATTTTAAAGAGAGAAATCAGTTCCATTTATTAGTGGGAAAATGTTTGGGAGCAATTCAGAGATATATGTGGAGGATAATGTACATCAAAACATGAATTTTGAACCTGCTGTTTGAGGATATGTGTTAAAGATACTCGATTAAGAAAACAAGCCACCCTATGTCTGTCTTGGAAAAATTGTGGATAGGGAACTGTCATTAAAAGGTTGGTGGAATTTTAGATTATAGAACATTCTAGTAACAATCTCAACCTTCAGTTCAATGTGAATTGATCTCAAAGCACCCTGCAGAGGTACTGTATCCTGCAAGAATCTCCAAGAGTCCAATCAAAGGTCTTAGTCTACAGCAGTGAAATAAATCACTTCCAAGGTTGCTTGAGAGTTATTTCAACTTTTACCCTATCCACATATCTACCTGCAATTGTGCTTAGAGAATAATGACTTCCTTTACTCTTCTACCTTCTGTACATTGTGTGAATGCCTTTTATTGGCAAACTCTAGCTCAGAGTCATATGGAGAGAGGATTTCTGGGAAATGCAATTTCAGGAGTCTTCTCTACATATAAAACTGAACTTGGAGAAAATTGTTAGTGATGGTATATGGAAATAGAGAACCCAGAAGAGAAAAAAGATCAAAGAACTGAAGTAGACTCTGGACTTTCTATTCATCTTCACACAAAACAGATCAAATCTAATATTATTCTCCTATGTTATATTCAGTGAGAACAGAAGGTTACACTACTAAAGTGAAAAACAAAACAGCAACACTTAAGTATTAATTTTTTTAAACATGTTCAGTTTACCAAATACACAAAGACCGCTATTTTTATACCCTGATATTATTCAGTCACAGGCATCAGCATTTCTTTTTTTTTTTTTCTGATACACACACAAAATATATTCTTGCTATTCTCATATGCTTTTGCTTGCCTCTCTCTAATGCCTTTAAAATGTGATGTCTAGAATTCAGCACAGGACTCTTAATGAAATCTGACTAGAAGTACAGGGGAACTGTTTCTCTCAATTATTTTGTTGCTATCTGCATATTCATGCAGCCAAAGCTTATATTAATGTTTTAGAATTAGTCTCATAGTTCTGTTAAATATTGAGCTTGCAATAAAATTTTTCCAGTCTTTTGCACATGAACCACTGCCAAACTGCCCACCTTTCACTAATAGATTGTGAATTCAGTCACACAAAATCAATAGCCAAACCAAATAAATAAATGCACCTCGCAAAGGAATGATAACAAAGTATATAAATAGTAAAGGCATATAGACAGCACATCTAAATCTGGATGTTAATCATTTTTATATTAAAAAAATATCAAGTAAATTAAAAAATAGAAAATAAATGTTCCATATGAAATAAATAAATAATTGTAGTCAATAAAGAAGCTGATTCAATCCCAGAGGTAAAAGGAAGACTGGAATGATTTGCTATTAAAGCAGTTAAGAAAAAAAATTGTATAATTTGCTCTCAAAGCACAGATTGAATAGATTAGATGAGGACACATGCATGATTGCACAAAGATTAGAAGCAAATATGTGGTGAAAAATTGTAATATCAGAAGCAAAACACTCATTTTCAAGTGTTAGAATTGAGAGAAAACTAACAATCTAGGAAGACAAGTGTTCTGTAAATTTTCTTCACTAAACAATAATCCATGAGCATCTGGAGAATACTGAAGCTTCGCATTTCCAAAAAAATTTTCGAATCACTTAAATTTCAAGAGACATACACAACATATAAGTTATTCATAGTCTCAAAAATAAGTTAAGATAGAATTGTTTAGAGTCTTGAGTTTCTTAGCATGAAGGCTTATTTATTTTCATTTAAAATATATTTACTACTGTGTATACATTTAAAAGTGTCTAAAGACAAAAGTTATATTTTTATTGGATTGTAGACACATTTAAGCATCTACAAGGAAAACATTTTAGTACTAAATTAATAATTTCAAACTAAGACCAGAAGGGACAATCATTTCTGGATACTGAGGCATATTTTTCTTTAGTTTAGCTAATACCTGCAGTTGGATTTGATATTTTGGTTGATGAAATATTTGTTTCATCCATTTTATATGGTTGATATAATTTCAGTACTAGTACTGTGCTCTGTCATGAAATATTTTGAAAAATATTCTGAAAAATTACAATGCATGTACTCCTTGCTTTTATTTCTGTATTTTCATTTAATATACTAACCTGTAGTAAAGTTAATAAATAAAATAATATTAAAATACTGCCTAAAAATAACCATTAAAAATCTATATGGCTGTCATTAGTGATTTGACATGGTTTTGTCTAGAATAAGAGGTTTTATTTTTTAATCAGTATTGATTATATAGCTTAATGAGATCCATTTTAAATAAAGTTTTCCCTTTGAGGGGAGGTATAGTTCTCTACCTTGTAATTGGTTGTTTTCAATGATGACAGTAAAAGCATTAATAATGTTAATAGTAGCAATAACCAAAAATACCAACCATTTTGTATGAAGCTATAGATACACCAGGCATTGTATTTAGGATGATTACTTCTGAGTTTAAAAAAAACAAACAAAACAAAACCATGAGGAACATGAAATGTTGCAGCTCAATATTTCATTCTAGAATGGAGCTGTTAAAATGTCTCACACCATCAAGTTGACATTTAAAATCTATAATTTAGACAGTTTTCATATTTCTCATAAGTGTTAAAATACATATATACCTACACATGTATGTAATACTATATATATATATATATACATAGATATATAAAGAATCAAGTATAAAAAGTATGAGTTAAATTATATTAGGAATAGTGAGTGATACTGATTTTTAAAACCCTAATAAGAATAAGAATGATGCAAAAAGTCAAATTTACCAGGAAAAAAATCTATCTATCTATCTATCTATCTATCTATCTATCTATCTATCTATCTATCTATCTATCTATCTATCTATCTATCTATCTATCTATCTATCTATCTATCTGTCTACCTACCTATCTCTGTCTGTCTGTCTATCACCTATCTATCTTCTCTTAGAACAGAAATTTTCAAGTATTCAGAAATTCAACATCCAAATACTCTGTTGTCATTCCAAGGTAGGGGACCATATTGCCTAAATCTCGCATTCTATCACACTTGGGTTTAGTCCTTTAGTGTTGAATTTTGATTGGTATAATTCAAACAATAGTGTAGAAGTTGCACAGTAAAACACAAAATAAAAGTCTCTATATTACAGAATGAAGATAAAGTCATAAACAGAATGAAGATAAAGTCAATAAACAGGGGTAGTATTTTCTACTTTGAAGTTATAAAATACTATAAGGTACACTGTATCCCATTATAAAAATGCACCTGTACAAACTTCACAACAAAAAATGTTCAGTGCAATTATGACAAC
This sequence comes from Uropsilus gracilis, assembly GCA_004024945.1. Taxonomy (NCBI): domain Eukaryota; kingdom Metazoa; phylum Chordata; class Mammalia; order Eulipotyphla; family Talpidae; genus Uropsilus; species Uropsilus gracilis. The sequence continues at coordinate 71,136 of PVHY01003762.1, forward strand.
TTATTTTATCCTCTGGTAAATCACCGATGTCCCTATTGTTGAAATATTAAATGTCCTTACCATCGTGTAGCTATGAGCCACCTTCATTAATTCAATGCATCCTTGAGCATCAGCAAAGGCTCGGATTCCTAAACAATTGGATGGATGTAAGAGCTTCATGAGAAAATGGCAGCACACTTCCACTACTTGAGGGAGCTGAAGAAGGCATGCTGCAGCAAGAAGATTTTCAATGGTGTCTTCCTTTAATTCCAAGCAACCTAAACAATGAAAGATAATACAATTGTTTAAATGAAATATGTACCATTGTAGTTTTCAAAACTCACTTCAATCTACTCGAAATTATATTCGTATAAATTGATAAGATAAATAAAACTCATTAAGGACTAACAATGGTTTCAAGCAGTTGGCATTTTTTTTCACTCATGTGATGCATTTTTTTTCACTCATGTGATGGCATTTTTTTTCACTCATGTGTACTATATACAAATGCAGTTTCAGCTACAGTATTAACAGCATCTTACTTCCATGGGAAGGATGACCATTTGTAAATCAGGCAAGAAAAAAAAAAAAAAACGAAAAAGAGAAAATGTTCAAAATACATATTTACAAGATTAGAAAGGAAAAGATTCACTATTTCTGACAGTAAATTTTCTTCACAGGTTTTGAAGCCATGACCCCAACATAGGCAGTGTATTAGTTTCTAAAATTTAGGCATTGATGCCATTAGCTGTGTCTGAAAACACGGAGGTAAAGGATGCCCTGAACAGGATAAGGGTACTTTCACTTCGTTGCAAATTCCAGATGTGGAAGCGAAAATGGAGCACCAAGAGGATGTTTAGAGGAAAGTTTCTGGTTTTTTTTTTTTTTTTTTTTTTTTTTTTTTTTTTTGGGGGGGGGGGAGGGTGCGGTGAAAGAGGATAAAGCAAACAAAGAGTAGAGACTGAGAGACACCAACTTTTGACAAGGAGAGAAAGGAAGCAAGTTTGGAGAGCTCGGAGGTTTTGGTGCCTGGGTGAAAATGATCAAAATGCAGAGTCCCCTGGGACTCTCTCAGCACATGGCAGAAAGGTCAGGAGCTGTGTGAAGTGGAGGAGAGGTGACCCAGAGGAAATGCTGAGCCACCATGCACCTGGAGAGACCTGAACTGAACCTTGTGTTGGGAGTGACAGAGGCCCAAGGACAAGGATGTAACTTGGTGATTTCGCACTGAGGTAAATCCCACGCAGCTCCCCAAGGAGCAGAAGTGGGGTTCCTTTCTGTTTGGGGTACTTGTGCCGGTGTGGACTGACTCTTTGTTTTTCCCATTACTGTAAATAAACCGATGTGTTTACTCTTATTGCTTTTTAATCTCTAGGCAACTGCTTGAATGCAGGCAGGAGAACCCACAGTGACGAAAATTTAAACAAACGAATGAATGAATAAATAAGGTAGTCCCCTATCCCAGTAACAGTTTGTAAAAATGAAATGCCTGTGTAGTTAGCTAATATCATTACATGTTTATGTAACTTTACATACACATGTGCTATAAGTTGCTAGTTATTATGTTTAACGCTACCTACCTTTATAATAATTATTATTATTTTTTGCTCAGTTTTCCTAATCTCAAAAAGTGAGCTCTACAGTGTCTCTGCATTTTCCTGACTACAACAGAACTTAGAATTACGTTCTTTATTTTTGTTTAACATTCTTTCATTAAAATGATAAATAAAATTTTTTCTTCACTGGAGAAACTAGATGGAGTTAAAACCTCTGTGGGTTTTATTTATTTATTTTTTGTTTGTTTCTTCTTTTTTTCTGGGTACTTCCATTTCCAGAGATACACAAAAAGCATGCAAATATGTGCTTGTAAAATTTTATTTTTTGAATTCAGGATCGAATCAAGATTCACCCATTACATTGACTTATTATGTCTCTTTAGTCTTCTGTAGTTTAAAATATTTTCCCAGCAAGGTTGCCATTCATGGCATTATATTAGTGAAGGGTTCAGATTATTTGCTCTGTAAAATTTCTCAGTGTGGTTTTGTCCTTTATTTCTACATGATGAGATTTGGCCTAAGTATGTATGTATGTATGTATATATATATATTTGCTAGGACATCATCATATAGGTGACATCAAACAATTCTCAGTGGTTTAAAGGGAGTGAGAATGACCCTTTGGTGGTGATATTGAATTTGGTACCTTGTTTAAGGCAGGGGTTGCCAGATTTCTTTATTCTTAAAAAACTTCTTTTCCTTTTCTTATTAATAAGTAATCTTTTTGGTGAGGGATAGCTCTGCTTTCAAATATGACATTTAATCCATAACAACATGTTTAATAGATAAAGAACATTATGTTTTATTTATGAGTTCCACTGAAAGACTGGGGCAGCAAAGGAATCTAAAACATGCTTCCCAGTGTAGCAAGGGATTAGGTGAATGGAAAAAAAGAAGGCAGATAAAGCTAAATAAATTGAAAGGGGCAGTGAGTGAAAGCAAAATTAAAAAATCCTTTTGATTATATATTACTTGTTCAACTAAGTAAATTACAGTCTACTTTTGATATAAATGTTAGCAATAGCTATTTAAATTCCAACATAAATACACAAGCATCTTGTTGTTCAAATATTATTGACTGCAGAATATTGAATATCAATTTGGCAGAGGAAGCATTTGCCAATAGGAATAAAATTTGATGAGATATTTGTAGTTCACATTATCAGTAACATTGTCACTCAGTAAAAAGAAAAATGAAATCTTCACTTGAAGCTGAAAAATTCATACAGTTTTCAATGATTTTGAGATTAACTATCAGTACAAACATTGATTATGGTTTAAGGGCTGTGTATTATTATAGCAACAACATTTTATAACCTATAGAAACCCATGTTTTTAACAATTTGGCAACTTACCTGTATAGTTTATTAAATATGTTCCTTGTAAAAAATAAAATAAAATAAATACATTATAATTTATAACTTATATTTCATTATTTATAACATAATTGATTCAAATATGATTTTTATGAATGTGTCAAAATATATACAAGTATGTTTACTAAAATGAATATAAAATATTCTGAAGCTATAGATTCATATATATGACATAATTTAAGATCTTGAGAGTAATTTTTTAAAGCTTTTGAGTACAATTACAAAAATGCTTGCATACTTCCTAGCAAAGTTCATGTGAAAATTAATGCATGGATGATGACTTTCATGTATAAATTTCTTAAATTGTATTATATATTATTGAAGTAGAATTAGTTTGAATCACTGTGTTTTATGTAAGTATGTAAGCTCACACCTCCTCAGATATATGTTAGTGACCATAACCACCACCAAAATGTCAATAAATCCTCCACTAGCCCATTCATATGACTGTTATATATTTCATTTTACTGTGAACTTGGAAAATTATAAGTGTAAATATCTTTAATCTTAAGTAACCAATTGTTCTCACTTGAAATTGTGAAAAAAGAATGCAGCAGTCCTGAACTGCTCACCTTAAAAGTCCTGCTTGAAAGATTTTTCATTAACGGAAGGAGAATTCCCACCATTAACTGATACAGATTCTCCACTGAACCTAACCTTTGGTAAAAACAATATGGTTTATTCTGATCCCCGACTTTCCTTGTGATACTAGAGGCTTTGTTTATATACTAAACAGAACCTGGTTATGTGATTTAGCCTTAAATTAAAAATGGAAGAGACCCAGATAGAAGTATCCTTATCACTTTATACCACCATTTGAATAGTGAGTTAGAGATGTTATTTCCATGTATTATGCAACAGGACATGTAAGATAGTTACTTGTATAAACAAACAATTATTTAGTCCAAATTACAGTATTGGGTCTAGCACTGAACTTTATATAATGCAGATAAAATTTAACAGGGCAGTTTACTGTCCTTTCTCACCCTTCCCCCCCCCCAAAAAAAAAAAAAAAGTAAAAAGAGGAAACTAACTTGGGAGTTCTCATGGTTTTCTATAAACAAATCTTTGAAAATGACTTATTGGTAATCTTGGATTTTCATTTGGATAACATACGTATTGTTTATTTTAAGGAGTTAAAATGATTCCCGTTATTTTACCTTGCAATAAATTCAATGTAAGGATTCATTTGTAAAAGCAAGAAGGCTCAAATGGAATATAGCAAATGTTGAGCTTGAATACACACAAATTGAGCCACCCCATGCATGATATATTTCTTTATATCTATAACCTGGCCATTTATCTGACAGACTTATATGGGGAAAAAAAAAAAAAGCAAAAATTTGTCAAATACTTAAAATGAACCTAAAAAAGACATGAATACCATTGATAAAAGAAATGCAATTCTATACTTTCATTCAAAGTTAAATTTCAAGGTTAATCCTCATAAATGACTATAGGTGTACTGAGGGGAAAAATCTACATATTTTTTTTTTTTTTTACTTTAGGAACCAAAGGAAATTGATTTAAAATATCTGTTACCCAGATGAAACTTCTGCTACCTAAGCAACTTATGACTATGGGAAGAGAAAATACTGAGAAAAGTTTTCTTAAATAATGAAGAAATATTTATAACCTCTCTTGACAGGTTTAGAGGAATGTTGTCTTTAGAAACTGATTAACTGAAAGGCTCAACACATCATTAAGAAGTAGCTGTCATGTTAAGTGCCTCATGGTTACTATAGTTTCAATTTTAGATTCAGATAGAAAAGCACTCATCAAAAAATGAATTATTGCTTCATATATATTGCTCTTGCATCATTGAAGAAATATTTCTTAAAATTTCTCCCAGAAGTCTTCTTTACATTGTTTTGGTAAAAATTGTATCATATGACCTTGTCTGAGTCAATGGGATAAACCCTCAATGATTTTTACCCTGCTACATTAGATTGATAATTATTCTCCGCTTAGTAAGTAACCTGGGAAAATAGGAAGGGATTGATTCTCAAATTCAGTACCTACAGTGTATACTATATTTGCCTACAGTATTGCCTTCAGTAAATTGTAAAGGTTTTATAAATTATTGTTATTCAGATTGCTTCAATTGCTTATCAGTAAACTTAATGTTTTGCTTACTATAAAATATAATTATATTTACCCTGTATTGAAATGAAACTATGTAAAATAGAATGGGAAGGGAAAAAAGAACAAAGATTAAAGAAAAATATGAATCCATGCTGTTCTATTTTTAATAAATTGTATCCTATTAATAACTATGCTATATATTTCATCTAAAATATCACATTGAAAAACAAGAATTAATTTTACCTTATAGTTACAAAAACTACCTTTTAAATGTTCAAGGAAAATTAAATTATCTCTTGATCTATGTCTGTCTATCAAACCATCTGCTATCCAATTACAGTGTCTACTATTAGTGGGGGAAAATGAGAATATCATTGTCACAACAGAAATTAAAACAAAGTTAAATGTTGACATCTTAAAAAGTCATAGGTTTTAGAAATAAACTTTGTCCTTAGATTTGCAGAAAGCTTATAAAGATATTAATAAGACTGTTTATATAATTTGTCAATTTAATTTTGTCTGGCCAGTCTTAGAATATCTCTGATGCAATACTGGTACTTACTGTTTATCTTAATGCTAATACATTATAGTTTATAAATATCTTCCAAATCAACTGCATGAATTTGACACAGTGCCTGTGTAGAGTTTAATCTAAAACAGCCTATATCTCAATACTCAAGGACATTTTGGTTGTGAGAAAAACAAAATGTAAATACAATCAGTGCATGACAATAACAAATTATCCAAACTTCTACTGTAAATGACATCATTTGCTAACCTGCATTTCAAACTCACTACAAAATGTTCACGGTTCATTGCAGAATATAGAACAACAACCAGTGAAACGTACTATTTCAGGACACCAACAGGTGAAACACGTACTATTGTGTCTAAGACGTTTCTGTAGAAATAAAATACCTAAATCAAATCAGATGAAACCTTAGAGATTTTTCTTACATGGAAACTCAGAAAGTAAATGTAAGTTTAAGTGTATAGTCATAACCCTTCCTTCCTCTGTAGTTAGTACATATTACATTTCCCGAAACTATTTCTTTTTGAAGGCATTTATGAAATACCATAGCATAAAACAAAACTCCATTCAGAAAAAAAAAAAAAAAAAGAAAGGAAAAAAAAAAGCTTTATAAGAGTGACAAAATATACATCTTGATTATCTGCTTGTTATAATTTCCCTAAAATTTGTTTTGTATTAAAGACACATGAGCATGCATAGACATACACACACAGAGGTTTTTATGAAAATAATCAGAGAAATGTTATTTTATGGCAATAAGCAACTAATTTATTTAACTTATAGAAAATTATACTATTTCAACATCTATGAAAACTATGGAATCAATCTTTAAAATTATGATGACATTAATATATAACACCAGTGTTTAAAGACAAAATTTCTAAATTAAGAATAGAAATTTACCACCTATTTAAATCCCTAGGTATAAAACTAATATTCTGTTAGTATGCTTGCATAATTCAAGACACTTGAATTAAACCTGTAATAAAAATGAAACAAGAATTTACTTTTAATTACAATAAAAAAATTCGGAAGGGATTTTAGAACATTAGTCCAAGTTGAATATATTGATATATACTTTTTAATATTAAAGCAGAACATTAAATATCTCAATTCCTATGTGTGTATATTCCATTCAAATGTTTGGCAGTAAAGCAGAAGCTACCTTAACATTCCTTATCACGGATTTACTTTAATATTTTAATTAACTTTAGTAGTACACAAATTTCTTTTTTTCAAACAACAGTTAGCTCTTCAGTATGATTAAAAGTTTGCCATTTAGCAGTTTAATTTTCTACCATTTTCCTTAATACCACTGATGTGTAGGTAACTTCCTTTTTAAAAATCTCATTAGTTCTCTACAGGACCTGACATTTTACTAGTGACTCTGCCATCCCATCTCACATATTTGTTAGACTCTGTTTCCTTAAATGTGAATGAACACAGTGTATTTTCAAGTATGTTAGGATAGTAGGGATTATGCAAAATAGAAAACAGAAGGAAATTTATATCAACCTAAAGGCAACTTTAAAATACAGTGAACCCCAGGGTACCTTTTTCAAAGATATTAAATTCTTTCTTATTCCCTCTTTTTTTTCCACAGTGTGACTGTCAATTTGGGGCTAGAACTAACACACACACACACACACACACACACACACACACACACACACACACTAGTAGTTCTCAAAATTCAACACCATTTTATAGTGAGGAAATTGTAATAGATAGATGATAGATAGATTTTTGTCTAGATCAGAAGAAGGTAACTATGGATAACTATTTTGAACCATATATTAAAATATCCATAAAGAAAACTAAATTTCCCTGAGTGCAAGGAATGTCTATAATCTAGCATATTGTTCTTAGAGACCATTTTATGGTTACTAGCATATAGTATGTGTATACCAGAACTTGAGAGACTCATTTAATGCACCCAAGCACAAAAACTACATTGTCACCTGCAGAAGCAAACATTATATTAGAAGGAAGTATGAAATGAAGCTGTAGTGAGCCACTGTATACCAATATGGAAGTCAACTTAAGCTACACAAACTCTTCTGAGAAGAAGATAGTCATAAGCCATTCCAACGAAATAGGCCTTATTTATTATATCTTATATAATACTAGCATCAAACTATTATACATTCATTGACCCTTAATACCTTTTTTTTTTTTTTTTTTTTTTTAGGTACTACTCTTATTAGTCTTTCAGTTACCAGGAAAAAAAAAAACCACAAACAAACTAAATAACAAGTAAACAAAAACAAACAAACAAACAAACAAAACTCCTGATTTTACTTCATCTCATTGTAAATAGCTGTTGTAGCACAGGAAAAAAGGAATAAATAGGAAAGTCTTTCTTCAGTATTCTGCCATGCTTAGTCATTTACTACATGAAATTGTTTAAAGATCTGTTCATCACTCTTCAAATCAAAGATTATTAAATTCTACTGTCATTCAGATATATCGTTCAGTCAAAAATGCATTCAAAGCTATTTTATACATTAATTCTTTTCCTTAACTTGTAAGTTAATGAAATAAATCAGCATCACAGTTTTAACAAGCCTTCCAGACTCTCTAGATTTCATGGTGCCTTCATTTAAATCAGTTTGAAACATTCCACTCTAGTGAACACATTAGTTCAAATACAGTTAAGTATTAATTCTTGACATAGTTGATTCTCCAAATATCTCCAAAACCTCCCTAACCTCATATTTTAAGAAAATATTTCTGAGTGACTGAAACTTTATAAATCTTACAGCTCATTCATTGTACCCTTTACAGTGAAGCCTTTATTTTTAACAATCCAAGAAAACTTTAGAGATTAACTAACAAGCTAGCAAAATAGAGATACTTTCTGTTATTTTTTTTCTAAACACCTGTTCCCCATCTCTCTTCTTTTGTTATAATCTGTTACATTGTATGTAACAAAGACAAGGTAGTTGATGTTTTGACTAATATACTTCTACTCTTGCCATGTAAAATATGCCAATCTAAACATGTCTATAAATGAACAATTGGAAGTTATTCAACCACCAGGGAGATATGGATATCACAGAAAGTTCAAATTAGCAACTGAAGGGCAGCTTTGTATCCCATCAGTCCTCCACAAAGTAGAGCCAGATCTGGGTCATTACATTCAGCAGGGAGCTTCTATATACTTTCCAACTTTGTGCAGCACTATGATGACTGTCTTTTGACCTAGTTTTGCACATGAGAAATGCAAGGCTGCCAGGCAATGAAGGCTGTAAATGTTGGATCTATGCCTTTCTGTTGCTGGAAGGATCCCTAAATTGTAAGCTTCATGATTCTTTCTTTCAAGGAAACAATAATGTAGTTATGCTGGCAATCTCTTACTGGGAGCCCAATGATCCTTTATATTACTATTTCAGGTTGCATGCAAATTGAAATTGACCAAGCAGGTCTTAACTTCATTCAGCATGAGAATTTAGACAGATTTCTTGACTTTAGGCCTTTGACCTCACTTTTCTTAGAGCACTGACTTTATAAAACTTGTAAATTCTTTTTCTGCCATTTTGATAAGTGAGTCATTTCAAAATTCCCTTGCAGATTTTGCAGAGCAGGATTATTTTTTCACATACTTAGAAGCTGTCTCTCTGAAATGCCAACATCAAGGGAGTGAGATAACACTCCTATCTCCCAAATTATTTCGGCTTTTTTTTTAAAAATTGAGCTCTTTGACTTATAATACTGCATGATTCAGTGGTAAAATTTATACCTCTTCAGATATATGTTACTACCCTATACACACCATCAAGGAATGAAGAGTACCCAGACATATTGTGTTATCCTGCTCCCACTTTGGTCTCCATTTTCTCCATGATCCTTCATCAGCCTCACATTTTGAGTCAGACTATTCAGGGTTTGTTTTGGTTTGGTTTTGTCTTACCATGTTTTCATTTTCTCTATGTTGCATATATATATATATATATATATATATATGTGAACCCATCTAGCATTTGCTTGTCTACTTTTAACTTACTTGGCTTAGCATAATCACTTCCACTTCCTTTCGTATTGTCCCAAATGGAAATTGTTCATAATTTTTCAGTTTTTTAGTTGTTAAATCCTATACTCTAATACATCAAAAGCATATATATATATTTTTCCTCTGTACCTGTATATGCAAATTGGACAAGGTCCCAGAGAGCATTGGGGTCTATTCCTTCCATCTTGATCTCCTCTTGCTTGGCTTCACAAACATCACTGGTAAACATAGCAGCAAAATAGTCGGAGACTGAACTCAGAACAAGCCTGAAAGAGTCATAAGACCTAGTTTAAGTCATGAATATAAAGCATAAAAATGCTGCCAATAAGAATGCAGCAGAAATGTCTTCCTATCTTTATCTACTTGTTATCAGTCTATCTCTCTCTCCATCCATCCATCCATCCATCCATCCACCCATCCATCCATCCATCATCCATCCATCCACCCATCCATCCATCCACCCATCCATCCATCATCATATTCTATTATCTATCTACCTATTGCATAATGAAGGAGTATGTTTGAAAAAGTGATTAAGGAATTTTTGTCCCAAGTTTTGGTCACAGAGCACCGCAGTATAATATATTTTTCTTTCACAATCTGATGTTTGCCTTTTGGATAAGAATTCAATCATTTTTCTCTATATAGTCTCATCAACTTTTTAGGAAATCATTTTCTAAAGAAATCAATTTGTCCTAATGAGTTAAGACCATGTATGTCATGAATTTGTGTTCTACATACATAGTCTTCTCTCGTTGTTTTTTTCTTTTTTGTTTATTTGACTTCTTATGCCAACACAATAATCTTTTTTTGAGGTTATATATAGTTATGTCTTTAAAGCAATTAAATTCCCTTTATTTTTATGTAATTAGTGTTGAGGTTTTTTTTTTTTTCACTGAAACACAGTTTAAAATAAGTTTTCTCAGAACTTCAAATAAGTCAAATAGAGTTTTGATTAAAAATGCACAAAATTTCTGATGTTATTTGGGAATGGTTGGTATATTGACCATATAAATTCAACAAATATAAAAACATAAAATAATGCTCTCTGTTTTCAGAATCTCTTTTCATCTATTTCAATCTCTCTTTCTAGGAATGTAATTACATTTCAGTCATTGGGAGTACTCATAGGTTGTTGAATATTGGTTCATTTTACACTCAATCTTTATTTTACTTTGGGGTGTTTTACTGTACTTGATTTCTAGTGTTTTCAACTTCTACAAATCTCTCTTGAAATTCCCATTGTTTTATTCATTATATCCATCTTTTTCTGTAGATATTTCAAAACTTTTTCTTACTTTTTGATAAAAATCTTTAGTGATTTTACTCTTTCCCATAGACTCTATTTACCTTATTTTCCCAAGGATTAAACTTTAGTTGTGTAAAAAGAATGACTCCTCCCCTAAAAGAATAAAGTCTAAAAAGAGAACAACATTTTCATTTTAAGATTTTGAATTTTTTAAGCCAACTTTTTGATAGTTTTAAAAATATTTCTGGTTATTTACTGTCCTTTTAATGAGAGTTAAGGTGCCCATGTACTTAAAATCTTTTATGTAAATTTAAAAAAAGTAAATTAAAAAATTAAGTGAAGCAGTTGACTTTATATCCTAGTTTTAAAGAAAAAAAGTGCAAATGCAGGTGTACCGTGGTTGAGTGTTTTTCAGATTTGATTGAATTAAAAATTCTTAAACTTCTTTCTGAACAGGAAAATAGTAAAATTTTGAGATGAAAAAAGAAAGGTTACTCATTGATGAAAAGCAGAATTACAAATATGGAAAAGCAAAAAATGTTTTTTAAGAGCCCTATGTTAAAGCCCCACCCACGAACAAGTGGGCGTATGGCTGCTTGCATGCCTGGGGACCTAGGCTGTTGGGGGTCCCTCTCCCAGTGGGGAACAAAGACAGTGAAGAACCCTGGATAGGACCCCTATACCAGAGACCCTGATTGGAGGGTCCCAGGTGGGGTCTTAGCCCTGTACACCAGTGAGTGACTGCACCAGGCAACCATCTGTCAACTTGAAGGACCACAGTATGGTCTGGCCCAACCCCTACACCCAGGGGGCTTGGGACTATACATGCCCAACCATCTGGACCCCACCCCCAAGCTGGGAGGAACCAGCTCATGGAGGTGGGTGGGAATGTAGGATGCTCCTTCCATTTCACTGTCACTCCAGATAGTCTTAGGAGGAAGAAGAGCACAAATAATACAAACATCATGATCGAATGGGTGAGGGACCAGGTAAATGTTCAGCCCATTCATCTGAACAGGACAAAAAGATGGAATAACAAGAGAATTGGTGCATGCAGGACGGGAAAAACAACTACAGAGACAAGATGTCAATAATTCATATGTATGCACTCACAGGAACTGGAAGAACCAAAATCTCATTTCTGAGATGCCATCTAAGAAAGCAAGATGCCCCTGCCCATTCCACAGGAGAGGAAGACCACAGGGTTGAGGCATCAGCTCACAGAATGACTGCAAACTGAGGCAGAGGAATTTTTTTTACAATGGCCATTCACAGATGCCTGTATTCACAGAAAAACTTCTTCACCAACACTGGTTGGGGGCTGAGGTCCCAGAAACCAGATACCAGAACTGTATGTTAAAAAAAAAAAAACAGCAAGACAACACAGAGATGGGTTTGGAGAAGACAGTCAGCAAAAAGAAAACATGAACAGACGACAGAAAAATATAAACTGGCTGCCCAACACAAGGCTAAGACTGAAAACCTACCAGCACAGCTCACCTTGTCCCAAAAACAGTGCCCCTCACACAATGAAAGGACACTGCCACAGGAAATAGACTAATGGACTTAACACAGATTAACAAACAACAAAGAGAGAGAGGAGAGAGAAGTCTGAGTGAATTGAGGGGTTGGTGTCCCAATAGTCATTTACCGAGGTAGTGACTTAAAGAATAAAAATAAATAAATTTATAAAAAATTAAAATAAAATAAAGACAATTGTAAAGAAAAAGAAAGAAAAACCCTGTTAGATTGATATTGGAGGTATCAGTATAAAATTGTAGTTCTTAATATTTAAAAACAGAAATATTCATATGTGTGTAAATATATATATATATTTAAGGAATACTTGGAAAATAACAGCTCTGGAACAAGGAAAACACAAAAGAAATTGGAATATCTTTTATTCTAGAAAATAATTGCTTAAAAAGTGATTGGAATATATCAAAAAAAACTAAATGTGATGCTTACATCTACAATCTAAGTATCAGTAAATTTTAGATGAACTTTGCTTTCTAAAACATTGTAAGAGAAAAGAATAAGAAAGTTCAATATGGGACAGTGTGATCTAAGAGTTTTCATGCCTTTTAAATTAAGAGAAATTATTTTCTTCAATTAGTTTGCAATTTTTTTCTGCTATATATTTTACTTTATATTTGTATAAATAAAGGACATGGTCACTGTTCATTTAAGAAGTGTTTTTTGGGACCCATGATTTTCTGTTAACAATACCTAAGGTAGAAACACATTTGAAAGATTTGAAGTAAAATTTTTTTAAACCTTTAACTTGATAGTTATATCAAAACATCAATTCTTTATATTAAAATTTGACAAAATAATCATAACATATCTTCTAGTATTATATATAATTTAGTGTCAAATGATCAATTTTGTGAACTGATATATACATATAAACATACACACATATCCTTCTGAGAATAAATTTTTTGCATAAGGAAATATAAAGATCTTATTTGCATCAAGATCACATCTTATGGAGAAAAATATATGACAAAGAATTCAATTTTCATTATGTGAAAACTCAGTCAACTATAACATACAAAATATATGTCTAACTTGTCAAAAGCAGACAAGTTTATATTGCATTTAGATTTCTGTGACACATAAAATTTGAGTTTTGAATTAGATTTTAGAAGCGTGATGTAATGCATAACAGAAACAATTATCTTTATATGTGCATAGATAGCTCCCATTATTACAAGGAAAGCAGGAGCAAAAAAATATATAAATGAATGCAGCCATTCTGGAAAATCTTTTATTGAGGTCACCACAAATTTATTTCCTGCCATTCCTATTAAACTTTACTAAGTTCCACTCCAATTTATTGCAGTGTTTGACATCATTGACCTCCGACTCCTTCTCAAAATTCCTTTTTCAGCTAAGGCAGTACAGATTTTCTCTCCTAAATTTACTTCTGATTTCAGTGACTTCTCCTACTCTGACTCCTTTAGCCTGTAGATACCCCATTTTTGCCTAGAGTCTCTACATTTTGGGTTTAATTCCCATTGTTTTCTACTCCTTCTTGAACATATTTTTTTCTACAAAAGTTAATGGTATTTATAAATTTTGCCTTTTATCTTGAATACCTACCAACCAAACTTGATTATCAGATGCCCCAGCAGCACATCAGGAAGCCCTAAACCAATTTTAGTTCTTCTCTATGAGTCCCTTTTTAATTGACTTCTTTGTTTGTAATTGCTGCACCACCAATATAAGGATCTTTTATAGTAGATATTATGAATTCATCAAGTATATCTCCTTGTGTTCCAATTCTGACACAGGAGTCATCTTTCCTTTTCTATCAGACTTTGCAATTGCAACCCCACTATGAGGAAAACTTACCTGCAAGTGACATTGACATCTCACTTTTCAGCTGTTCTTTCTCTGTCATGTGACAGTTGGTCTGATGCAATCAGCTGTCACATTCACTAAGAGGTCATGTATTGCTGTTCCTCTTACCTCATTCTTTCAACCAACCTCTACAACTCTACAGCCCTTCCCTCAACTCTCAACTAAGGATGGGCACCCTGCAAGCATTAACAAAATCATGATATAAAATGCTACCTTTTCTAAGAGTTTGGCTTTTCTTGGGTAAAAACACAGCAAAGTCCATGCTAATATCACATTCTTAAATTAATTTGTCCCTTCCTCTTCTCTGTACTACTTCTTTTCTTCTGAGGAAATCTAAATAAGTCTTGTAAACTGAATTAAATCTTCTCTCTACTTCCAGGGACATGACTTATGACACTCTTCCTCAAAATGATTTTTAGCTCATCTCTTAGTCTATCATTGTATAATACTTATTTAATGCTTGAGTTAATGCTAAGAGCTTCCTAGATCAGTCAATTTTTCTCTACCTGCCTTTTATATATTTTCTGAAACTGTACCAATTTTTAGAACTAATTTTGTAAGTTATGATAGACAGTCATTTGCAGTTACTTCTGTAGCCAGAATGCCAAGATCTGAATTTCATTTTCACTCCTTATTACATACATAACTTGAATAAATGTCTTTATTCCCCCATTTCTCCATCATTAATTCTATGTGAAAGTTAAACTGGAAGACATCAGAATTTACCTTCCTTTCGGATAAGAATGGATTAGTATATGCAAAGCACTTCAAATAAGTTCTAACATACTGTGAGTGTTAAATAGCATCATCATCACATCATCATCATCATCAGACTCATGTTACCTTCATCTCTTAAGAACCTATATTGGTTCTATAGATGTATATCATCTCAGATACAAACTCTGACCATTTTCCTGCTTTTCAATTTAAACTACTCCATCCTCTCCTGTTGCATGAGCGACTACACAACCTGAATGAATCGGGATTCATGGAGCATGTTACCAATGACAGATCTGCTGAAGAGGCATTTTTTTATTGATGAAAATACCATACAGAATAAGCCACACAGAGTAGGATGATATTGAAGAAGGGGTGAATGAAAGTGAAAGTATGCTATCTTGCTTTGGTTTTAGAGAGGATGTGTCTGCTGATCAGATACCTACCTGATCATCTGATAATGTAATCAAATCATACTCTCAACCTTTGCCCATGGTTCCAATCTTATCAGCCAAGTATTTAACTTATGTATCTTTAAGGGATAATATTGGAAGCTGTACATCTGTCACTGACCCCACCAGGCATTCCTAGTTGCACATGCATCGTCCTCCTAGGGCAACCAAGTGTCCTGCACTTGCTTAATTCAAAAGGAGCCTTGCGGAGTTGGTCTACTACAGTCCTTTAGGTTCAATATCTGATTGATTGGTTTCTTCTGAATATATCTTATACTGAGACTTATACTGAGAAGCTAATCTGCACATGTCCTTTTAGTTCAGCAAACCCACACTCACCTAAGCCAATATATCTTCCAGATAAAACTTTTTAATTTTCCTATTTTCCTCACTGTCTATAATAACATACAAGCTCTTTTTGATTAGAGAGATTTCAAACGCAATTTATCTGGAAAAATTTATGATCATCATGTTACTCATTTCTTTATTGATTATACCCTACATTTGGAATCAAAACTACATATTTTGCTTGCAATTATTTACAATTAAAATAATTTTATTAAGTTTTCTACGGGTTATACTGTCCTCTTTAAGATTATTGCAAACATCATGAGAACTAGTAATCCTTTTCATCACCAAAATGGCCTAGGCCAATGCTACAATATGTTTAGTAGATATTTTATCTTAACTGACATGCTTTATGTACTGTTGAATATCAGTATGAGGCATAGAGACCATATTAAATGATGTATAAATGATTGGCAAGTAAAATAAACTCTTGTAGCATGTCTTACTTTTTTCTTCAGTTTTATCAAGGTATTATCGACGAATAACATATACAAGTTTGTTGTACTATACAATGATTTTATCTATACATTGAGAATTTACTACCATACTTTATAGTTAAAATTGTTGTATCTTACTGAGGAACTGATATCTTTATCACTAATGTATAATATCTCATTATCATTTTTTGGCTTAAAGTCTCTTTTGTCTGATATAAATATAGCTGTCCTGGTCTCTTTTGGTTTCTATTTGCTTGGAATATCTTTTCCCATCTCTTTAATTTGAGAGCATTGTGTTGTTAAAGATGACGTACATCTTTATGGGGAATATATATATATATTTATATATATATTTATTTATATATATATTTATATATAATATTATATATATATATATATATATATATATATATATATATATATATTTGGCTCTTATTTTCAAGCCATTCATTCACTCTAGTATTTTTATTAGAGAATTTAATCCAACTATATTTGTAGTAACTATTGATAGTTGAGGACTTATAATGGCATCATTATTGGATTCTAAGTACTTTTGCCATTCCCCTATTTATTTCTCCTTCTTCTCCTTTTATGAATTGATGGTTTTCTATAGTGTTTACTTTTAAATCCTTTATTTATATATGGTAAGTTTGCTTTGGGATTATCATGAAGCTTACATAAAATATGCTATAAATATAATAATTTATTTTAAATTGATAACTTTCATGGCATACAAAAACCTCACTCTTTTGTTCCCTGTCATGTGTTTGGATGTCACAATTGGCCTATGTACTGTATATTCACTGAATAATTTTTGTAACTATAATTGTCAAATAGTATTGTTTTCTAATATTGATATTACTTGTACTTAACATGCTATCACACTACAGTATTAGATTATACTGATTTGATTGTATATATAAAGTTATTGATGAACCCTTTACACCATTTTCACAAGGCAGGTCTAGTAATGATCTACTCTCTGAGCTCAAGAAGCTTCCATTGGTGTCTGTGCCCTTGACAAGGTTGGTGTTTCTTCCTGATATCGTTGGCAGTCACCCCATCAAGAGATTCTGAGTTGGTGGACTGGGGATATCTGCGGGCAGACTTCCTGCTGAGACCCTAAAGTGGACAAATCTTGTACTTAGGTACAACTAGTATATAGGGTCAGATAGCTTGTATCTAGGTGGCAACCAGGAGCCTTGGGTCACTTGGGGTGTACCTAGAACTATTAAATGTGAGGTGACTGACCTGAGTGTGTATCCAAAAGAATATATGGTGCTGAATCCATAGTGGTCAAGGACAACAGGCTAACTGGGTCAAATTAGGTATCTCGGTATATAGGGTTAGGTTTGGTTCTGGATGTTTTGGGCACTTGGTTTCATGTGATTTAGACTATAAGCGTGACTATATGGATGTCTTGATATTAGGGTGAACTGGAAGCCTGGCCATGGGTATCAGTCTGCAATCTGAATCTTGAAGCCAGTTGAAGATTTGTTCTCCTGATCAGATCTGATGTTGGGGTGAGCTAAGGACCTGGGTATGTGGAGACTGCTACCTACCTAGGTCCCATGGGGTCAGCCTCAAAGTAGGAAGACTAAAGGTCTGTGGGACAAGAGGTGCTGTGGTGATAAGGTGAGTCAGAAGCTTGGCTTTCTGGTGCTTTGCCTGATTGAGTCCACTGAGCACCTTGGGTTCACCGACACCTTTCTGTCCCTGGGTTTCTCACGATCAGCTGTAGAACCTGTGGTCAAAGGAACCTCCTCAGAAAGTGGGAGCCAGGGGTTGCTGGGATGTACTGAGAAACTGGTTCATGGGGTTTTGGGATAGAGACACTGCCTGGGGCTGGGAGAATTGCTTGCAGCCAAATACTTTTGGTGCAGTATTTGATTTCTCTGCTCAGATGCAGTCCCAGCAAATATCCAGCACCACACACCTGTGAACCTTCATTATGGTCCCTTGTATTCTTCCTTCCTTTTTTTTGATCCCTTTCTCCTTTTCGCATGCTGTATACCTCACATCTATAGTTGCCTGAAACCAGCCTAATTTTTAACATCTAATTGATTGGTTACAAGTAACCTACATATGAAAAAAATAATCCTCCATATTTGATATTCAGGGATTTACACTCAAATGTTTTGGTTCACTTGTTGCTAATCAATTATTCTAGGCCATTTGTGAAAAATATATATTTATTTTAAGGATTTCTCTGAGGACTTAAAGCAAAGACAAATTCATAAATTTGATATTTTTTATACCAAAACCTATTGAACCTATTGATGCATCATCTTAAGTATTATTAACTTTTCAAAACTTAACTGGCTAAAAATATACCTAATAATTACCTAATACATCTGCATTGACATGACATTCATTTAAACTGATAGTTGTGACCTATACAAGGTTAAAAATTACATGCAAAATAATCAGTCTATAAACAAAGATTTTTTTAAAAAGCCCTTTGGTTGTACAGTCTGTTAATTTAAACAGAAATTTATTTGGAATATTTGAATCATGAGATAATATGATAGTGTGCCCTTTATGAATAAATATTTAATGAATGTTTAATTTAGAAGCTTGAAATTTCTTTCCTAAAAATAATCTTGCTACAAATTATTTTTCCATTATTTGAAATTATTATAATTCCACATTTTCCAGTGCTAAAGATGCATCATATATATTTTGTCCAGAGAAAATACATAGCTTGGCTAATCAAAATATAAGAATAATTTATAAATCTCTGTTATGGTTACTAAGATGATTATATTGTAATCAAAATATATTTACTTTAACTAGAGTTATTTTATTTTGCAAAAGTATAAATAAAGAGATACAATATACCTCCAACTACTGAAAATAGTGCTGGCTTTTATGGCACCCTGTAAACTTCCCACATGATTTTTCATTTAGTTTTAATATGCAAATTATGTGTAATTTGGTGCTGATGTTTAAAGCGATTGTGCAAAGAAAACATAATATAATCTAAACATTTTCTTATCAAATTTCAGGAACATGTAGGTGATTATTTGACAATAACACATTTCATATCTAATATGAAAATATTAAAATGTTCTGAATTAAAACATTAAAGTAATAAATTGTTCAAATGTTTTAGAGTGTTCTAAATTGTGAAACCTTTTATTTTTTACCTGAACTATTATGAAACAACCTATATAATTAAAAAAATTAAATAGCAATGTAAATACTCTAAGTAAAAAGAATAATACAGAAAACCAAATAGAATAAAATTAATATAATTGCTCAGTTTATTGGTTTAAAATAACTCAATGTGAACTATATTAATAGCAATAAAAGCTGTAAAGTAAGTTTGCATAAATTATATGAGATGCTGTTCAATTTATAAGAAATTAATGGGTATTTGATGTGCTAATAAACTTTTGAGTTGATTTTCTTCAACTTTTAAGAATACAAATATTTATATACCCATTTCATTTGTAAGATAACTGAAACAAATGATTAGCTACATTATCAAATTAAGAATATCTCTCACTATATATTTCTTATATAGATGTTATTTAGATGCTAGCTTGGGGAAATGTACATGTTTGTCAGATATTTTACAGCATTTGAATATGTCAATAATAATGACTACAGTAATTATCATTGTCAATGATAATGTAAGTCTATAGAAATACTTGAAAGATATGCCTGGATGGTATCTTATTAGAAATGTTGTCATTAATAACTGACAGGTTGAACCCTAGATTAGTTAGTGTTAAGTGTTTCTTTCTGTGTATTCCCAGTACATTGACTCAACTTTGGAAAAAAACATAGTCTATTTTTCTGGAATCCTTTTACGAGCCTATACTTCCTGTGTTATTGAGAGATTATATTTTTTTCAACCTCTGGCATTGTCTGTTTTTTTTTCTTTTGATTGAGGTAAACACTGGTTTACAATACTGTATACAATTCGAAGGTTTAGACTTACCCACCTCAGATGCATGTTTGTACATCATACCCGTAATCAGGCACTCATATTCCTCCAACATAATCCATCATTCCCTCCCTTACTAACTAATCACTTCCCCAAGTCTTCAATTTAGGGTAATATAATTTAAATTTTAAAACATAGAGAAAATGAATAGATGGTAGCATTTTCTATCTATGGATAACTTCTCTATTAGTTCACTATTGCTAATATGTTAGAATTGGTATATATATCAATATAATCTAAGGACATTTGAACATGTATTCAACTATTTAAAATAATCAGTTTCAAACACTAAATTATTTTCTCATTCAAAATTTTTTTAAAAATTGAATAAAGATCAATAACAAATTTAATAAATTTTCATAAGATGACACAAATTAGTCAGATATCTAACTCATGAAATGTATAATTATTAATAATAAATATATAAAGTATACTTAAAAGAATATTTGCTTTCAACTGTATTGGATATTAAGAGTAAAATTTTAAATCATAAATAATTAGATGCAAAAGAAGCATAGCAATATGAAAAGTTTTGAATCTTTTAAGTTGAAAGAATATATATACAAGATAACATTTTTTTCATTTGTGCAGAAGAGCATATTTTATTTCAGAAATTAGGTATGCTCTTAAAACTGATTTATTGTCTTAAAACTTAAAACTATTAGAACTGATTTCCACTTATTATGACTGTGTGTCACATAAAATAGAAAATTATTAACCCTAGTTACAAGTTTTGTTTCAGAGCTATTTATATTTGCTTTATTTCTTAAAAACAAGATCAACTAATCACAATGGTGTTATAACAAACTTAAAATAGTTAAAGTAAAAGATACTCTATTTTTCTAGAGATGTGGGTTGTTGGTTTATCTATAGATCTCTCTATCTCTCTCTCTGTCTATCTATCTATCTATCTATCTATCTATCTATCTATCTATCTATCTATCTATCTATCTATCTATCTATCTATCTATCTATCTATCTATCTATCTATCTATCTATCTATCTATCTATCTATCTATCTATCCACATCCATCTATCTCTCTATCTAGCTATCTATCCATCTACATCTATCTATCTCTCTATCTAGCTATCATCTATCTATTTATTTTTGAGAAAGAGAATACTGATTTACATTGGTTTTTGCATTTGGAAGTATAGGGTCCTCCCCCTCCCAGTGATGTTACTGTAGTGCTCCTACCACCCAAGCATCCATAGTTCACCATTTTAGTTCATTATGTTCACTTCACACTGTCACTCTCTCTGAGCAACTCATTTTCAAATTTGCTTCGAAGGGCAAATTTTCAAGTTTGGCTTTATTTGACTCTGTTTGGTTTCTTATAATAATAATTCCCTAGTCAGAATTTTCTGCAGACTGCAAGATAGCCTATTTCTTTTAAACACTGAAGTGCATAAAGATGGGTCACTATACCTATGTGCAGGTATCTTCCGATTCCCCACAATCAGGATAACATCACAGAGTTGCTGTTGTTTCAAGTAATTTTCCATCTTTCTGAAAGTTTGCTCAGCGTGATGAACAGCCTGATAGAATTCTTCAGAGCTACTGGAGTCCATATCACTTTGAGTTGTCAGAGAATGTCCAGTTCCTGATAACCTGTAAACAACACATATGAAAATGTAGTATTTCAAGAGGACCACCTGTTATGTTGTGAAAAAATAAACAAGGGCATTAAGTATAATAAATAAGTAAAGAATATCATTATATTATATAAAATGTGCTACTGGTAATCCAGAACTACATAGTCTAGAATTTTATGGATAAAGTAAATTTATCTCTTTATTTTCATTATTTTTAATATATCATAAAATCTATTCTGATTCCATGATTTTCTTGGAGCATTTATTAAACAACAAGTTATAGAATAGAAAATATCTAACATGCTTATTCTAATATTTATTACTAATGAAAGGTAGTCATCCATTTGACATTAAAGCAAATTTTCTAATCATAAAATTCTAAATTATAATTCTGAAAACATATAAAAGTGGATAATTACTTATTATGAAAAATTATAAAATGTGACTCATAAAAGGACTCTCAACTAAATTAGAAAGTATGTTGATAAGGTTCATATTCTGTATCCAAACATTTAAGCAATGTTTAAAAATGTTAAACATTTGTTTAAAAATGTATTGACTCAATACTTAAAATTTGGGGGGATTTGCATATCTTTATATTAGCATATGCATAAGACATTTATAATATAAGTGAACTATATGATTCTAAAAGAACTATATTTAAATTTGACTACTGTTCCTAAAAATATTTTATACAGTATTTATTTTTATATTGATATAGTATCACAACGAAGACTTTAACAACCATACTCCAGGGTGGCATAGCGGAGGGAAGGGTCTCAGTGTACCCCAATTAAAATATTAAATTAATTTAAAATAAAAATGAAAATCAAGTTCCCCATCAATAACAGTCTCATTATTTCTAGAATTGTGATAAATCCAGCAGAACCAACCAAATGTTCTGCTAATAAATCTTCAAAAGAAATTAAAAATGAAAATGAATTAGAGTGAAAACTAATATTTAAATATGTTTTTTCAAGATCAAAAGTCACATGGAGAATTCTACTTCTAAATACAATGCAGTAACTAGCAGGAAAGACAGGAAAATGTTACTTATGATAGGATAAAACAACTATTTGAATTTAGTAATAGCTATTAAAGCAAACAGGACTTGCAGGATCAAACCTAGAATAATGGTAAACTCATAAAAGTCAGTTCAAAATTCTACACAATACTATTTTCTGTCCCTTTCAAGGTATTTATACATTTTAAGCAGCATCGGTGGGAGTTTGAGAAGTTCAAACTCAAAGTTACATTAGGATGTAACTAAGTTGAAGCTCTGGGAGTATCACCCAGTGTGCTTGTAGGAAAGAATGAATATTGGGATTATACATTCAAAATCTAGCCAAAGTTAAAGAGCAAAAGACTAGTCCATTAGTAGAAATACTCAGGTAAGACTAACATGTATTTCTTTTTCGGTGAAGGTATTTGTTGATTCCTGTGTGTGGTAGTATGGCAGAAATGTCTTATAGAAAGCAAAGAAGTGAAACAGCATATGAAATGTTAAAATATATATATATATATATATATATAGCTAGCTAGCTAGATAGATAGATGATAGATGATAGATAGATAGATAGATAGATAGATAGATAGATAGATAGATAGATAGATAGATAGATAGATAGATAGATAGATAGATAGATTTAGGGAACAACAAGCTTGCAGGACTCTGGAAAACAAAAGATCTCCATCTGGATCTCTGAGAGCCTTCAGCTTAAATATAAGAAAAATTGGAAATAAGGAAGATAATACAAAGACTAGATTTGAGATCTGATTCAGTGAGATCTCTGATGCATTGAGATGTCTTCTGATCTACATGCAAGCTAAAAGTCAAGGTAAACTTTCTTTAGAGAAAAATAACCTCATCCACATTTTGTGCGTGTGTGTGAAGTGTGACATGAGAGAAGAAAACTTGCAGAGCTATAAGGAAACATGGCCTAAGGACAAACACACAATAGAAATAGGTACCTAAATTCTACGAATACTTTTCAGAAACATAGATGGTTAGTTATTTAATCGATGTGAAAATACAACGAATAAAAACAACAAAATTTCACAATGTATTAGTTTATGTAAAGAAATCAAATGGAAATAAACAATATATTTAAGAATAAATAAGGTAATATAAATTACAACTGTGATAGATTAGCATCCAAACTTATAGTTTGGATGAAGGTGAAAAATAATAGTGATCTTAAAACAGAAAAATAATTAAACTAAAATATTGAGCCAAAACATTCAATAAAAACTGTACTTTGAACAAATGAAACTTGGCAAGAAAATATTCATATAATTGCCATCTGAAAAGCAGGGAAAGACATCCTCAGAAATATGAGCCAATGATTTTTTTTAACGTGTTAGATATACCAAATTACAGATTTAATATCCACTAGAAATTTCAGGATAAATATGAAGTAGACACACATTATTTGAAAATCTGTGCAAAAAGAAAAAAAAATAAACAACATTCTTAGATGCTATCAGAGACCTGAAAAAAAAATTGTGTCCCCAAATCATTTAATGAGGCAAATATAATGCTGCTACAAAATTTGGCAAGGATTGTTGAAGGAAGGATTAAAATTGCTCATTCTCTCTCTTAAAAATAATTGAAAAAATCTTAATCAGAATATAAAATTGATCATGTGTCACAACTAAGTTTAATCTAATTAAAGAACACATTTCAATCCTAAAACATCACTTGATTCCCATGCTACACATATCATTTTTAATTAGATTGTTTCTTCCTTGCAATTTAAAATAAAATCTATTACTACTTCTATTCAGCATTTTTATTTTGAAGGACCTTGCCAGGGAAATGTGTATAAGGGAAAAATAATGAGTTTCACTAGAGTAAGAGAAGAAAATAAAAAGTGATTATTTCCAGAAGATGTCTATGCATATAGAAATCCAAAAGATTATACAGACAAGTTTATAAAATACAGCCATTAAAAAATATGTGTATTCCCTGTTATTTACAGTATTTATCTGCACAATACACTTATTTTCATTATACTTTACAAGTTTTCCTTTAAATATTTGAAATTAATACAATGTATGCCATACTATATGTTTTTCTTTCACAGTTTACAAATTATAACTCAGAATATGGTCATATTGCAACATATATTTTAGGGCTAGTTCTCTCTATGTAGTAAGAAAAGTAGAATTCTCCTATAACATATCAGAACTTTGAATTGAAATGTCATGAAGTGCACTGAAGGACACATTTTTAAATATAGAATGAAATAGCATTATTGACTTTCAAGTACCTAAATAATCAAGAAAGGACTATGGATAGATACAGAACAAAATTGCCCCAATAAAATCCTGATGTTTCTGGTGTGGAATTAAGATTGCATGAAGACGGTTTAAAGATTAAGATATTAAAAGACTCCTGCACAATGAATCCAAGTTGATTCATTGCCTCCATTCAGATCCTTATATTTACTTGCTAGTAAAATAAATATTTAGTGTAGAAAGTTTTACACCTAACTAAAAATTTCAGCTAAGAAATGTTGCCAAGAAAATAATTTAGTATTTTTTAGCTTCAAGTTGCCCACATTGACAGATGTAATATTAGAGCAAATAGTGAAAGAAATAAAATAATGCAGTTTGATGAGAATTATAAATAAATGCATAGAACATAGAATTTGACAGAATTTATTCAAAGTGAAAAAATGAATTACTGACAAGATAGTACTTTCTTTCAAATAATCTAAATAATTAAAAATGGACTAAAATATGCATTTGACCATTTCAGTTTTTGTTGAGAGCCGGATGCATGGTACAAGAAAGGATGATGAGAGACATTGCTTAGCTACAGCATTTAAGAATCGTCTGGAAGTAATGGATCAGATGACAATTTATTAAACAAAGAGAGGAGTATTTATAAAGAACAGAGTACAATTTACCATGAATTATAAAGGAAGACAAATGGGAGGGTATAGTAAAATTGGTTTATATATTGGTTTTTGTAAGGTAATTGGGGACAGGGGAATTATAAATTGGTTGCTATTTTTTTAAGGAATTTTTTTTTAAGTAAACATTGGAGGGATGGCTGCACTATTACTCTTTAGTGGTATTGATGCCTATTTGTTTTTAGTGTTTGGGGGCAGACAAGGTAGTAAAATGAGGTGTTTTTTATTTTACAGTATGAGCCCAGTTTGGTTTGTGATAGCATCCGACATGTTTGTTTGTTTTTTATTGTTTTGTTTGGTTTGGTTTGGTAACCGAAAAAGATGCCCCACATATGGCGCCAGAATATTGAGAACTTGACGCAGGGTTCAAGAAAGGACGCCAAGAGAAATTGCTTAGCTAGGGCAGCTAAGGATCATCTGGAAGTAATGGACCGGAGGACAATTTATTAAACAAAGAAAGTGGGATATATAAAAAACATGTATTTGGAAGTAATATTAAAGAATAAAACCTAAAAGAACAATATTCAGAGATATACTTCAAAATATTTTGTTTTTAGTTTAGTTCATGCTTAGATTTTTTCTAACAGTTCTTAGGTTTTAAGTTTCTCCATTTTATACCTAAAAACTGGTCACTTTTCCTGAAGTTTGGTTCATGCAACTGAGTAATGCTATGCTGGTATGACTTGCTTTTCACCCTATGAAGTCTCTGTCAGAGCACTTGCACATTTTTTCATAAAGCATTTCCTGTTCTCACATCTGAGTAACAGTTGACCTTGAACTTTGAGTCATGATTCATAAAGAGTTTCCAATCATAATAGGATATTAAGCTCAGATTTTTATTTGCCTTTCTCATGACATAGCAAGACATAATAGTTTAAAAAATAAGACCTTGAAATTTTAGGACAAAAGTAGATAAAGACTATCTACTTTAGTAGACTATCTACTATCTTTACAATGTTCCATCTAAGTAAGTAAAAAAATCAACTTTAGTGAACTTTATTATTCTCTATTTTAAATATTTAAGCTTAGTTTCTTTTTTGTCAGAATTTCTGATGTTTTATTATTTTGTATTTTTTATCTTATTATAGACAACATAAAGGTTTAGAGTATAAGAAAGTATATTTTAAACTTCCAATATAACTTCTCATCAGAATTTAAACATGTTAAGATTTCTTCAACCTGACATATATTAGACAACAAAATGAATAAAACCTCGTCTCAACCTCATGAATCACTTACAGTCCATTTATACCATTCTATTTTTTTTACAACCATGTCTTGATGATGTTTGAAAACATTACTTACACTTAATATATTAATCTCAGACCCTCTAAACTGTACTGAATCCATTGCACTATTATTTCCCCAATGATCCATGTATAAAACTGCTTTTGATGAGAGCACTCATTTTTTTCCCTTATAATTGAATAACAGTAAAATACAACAGCGTATGTGATTCATAGATTCAGGATCACACAGACCACACATTAGGTTCTTTTCTTGTGATTGAGTATGTGTGTGTGTGCACTAAACAAATTAGGATCAGACAGAAGTAACTTAGTTAATATTCCAAAACAATGACTTCTTGAATGTTTTCCTGTGAATAAACTTTTAAAAAAATATATAGAAAACAAGAAATCATCTGTTTTCATTTTAAGATCACAACCTACATGTCAATTTAAAGCTATTGTATCATAAATTCAGCCCGATGCCCACCAGTTTGAAGCCTTCAATGTCTTCCAGTTTCAAATTCCATATTATACATTCTGTGTGATCAGACACTGTCTTCAATTCTCAATACTTTTTGCTTTAGCTATAGTTCTAGTCATAATAATTAATCGCGGTATCTGCAATGCTACAGTACTTCTGTAGCTTTATATACTGTCTATAGTTAACGCACATGCTTTACTGTACCTGAAACCTTCACAACATATTGACATTTTTGTGGATAACTTCACTCCTTCAGAGATCAGTTTAAACATGGCTTGTTTTAAAAAAATTTCTTTCAATCCTCATATCTTGGAAGGCTGAGCTTTACTCTGCCATGTTAATTACCTAGTATGGTTTGAATACTATCTTGAATGTAGAATATTTTAGGAATTCAATTACTTATTGTTGGATAAATGTGTAAGACCATTATTTGAAAAGATGGTCTTGGCCCAGTACCAATTTTAATTTGTTGTGTTTGTTTCATACAATACAAAAAATATGTTTTGGTAAAAGAATACATATTCCCAAACCTAACAGAGCTCCTGGCACATAGACAATATTTAGTAAATACTTGTCTGAATTGTTATTTTTTCTTTTAAATTGCTTCCAGAGCTTAGGAGGTTAAAAAAAAAAAAAAAGCATTGCTAGGCACCATAAATAGAATATATATTCTCTAGTAGTACATGAGTTTACATTGTGAAAATAATAAAGAATATGCTATAGATGCTATTTTTAATATCATTTCAACAATGATATATTTATTTCAAACAAGTGTCCCTAAGATTAAGCTTCAAGATTTTTATTATTTCTTTAATGTTGGTGACTAAGAGTAGAAAACTGGAAAAATAAATTTATAAGTAGTTTTTTAGATTTTGTTTTGAGAGATAGTTTTCTTTTTTATATTGCTTAAATATTTCATATGCTCTACATATTATTTTAATTGAGAGTTGCAAATTATTATTGAAAATAACATCAAAGCTCAAAAAGTATCAGTCTCAGTCACAAAATACAATATTCCATGTCTATTTTATCTCAAAAAAATCTTCTACTTAAAGTTAATGTGTTATAAAAAGAGAAGATTTAAATAATCAATAAATTCTTAAAAAATAACTATTATAATGCTAGAGAATAAAATATCATCATCATATATTGTTATGGAACAGTAAACTAGTGTTCAAAATAAATGTCTGGTTGTGTTAAACCACTAATTTTCATATATTTTAATAATCCTCAAGAGAGGTTTGGATCTAGGAAATAATATAATATAAAATTTCAAGCACCAGGTGCTCCTATTTAATAATAAGAAAAATGAACATAGTCATTAATGTTGCTTCTGGGTACAATTTTCTCCTATAAGATAATTGGAATTTTAACTAAGTCTTTTTATCAGAAGTGTGAAACACACACACACACAAAACCTGATACCACAGAATGAAAAAAAGAAATTTAAAGAGTATATATAGTCTAAGCTCCATCGGTTACTTCATTCTGAATTTCAATTAATTTATTTGCAGTATAGAAAAACATTAATAAACCTCATAGAATAGTTGTGGAGAGAAATAAAATGCATACTTGAAGCTGCTTTGCAATTTAAGTTAGATATGTTTCCAAAGAAATGTCAGATATGAAAATGTATTTATGAAATAAAAGTTGCTTTTTTATGCTTTTTATTAGGTTCAGAGCAGTACAGCGTAAGATGGCGCATTAAAAAGTTTATGTGAAAGCAGAAAAGACTTCTTAACTGACACTACATAGTCAGGGGTTTCTTATACTTCTTCCCTAGAAATGTGGGTTCCCAGAAGTGGCTCCATTTAAAATTACTCTTTACCTATCCAACACTATTTTTTCATATTTTCCTACTCTCTGTACTGAAACCAGGTTGCTTATTGCCCCAAAGCTGCCCCAATAGCCACCTCCAATATTGGGTCAAGCCCCAATATCTTCATATAAAGCATAAACAATATATTTGTTATTTTCCTTTTTACATTTTTAAAATGCAGAGTCTGTAGGTATACCTATTTGCATTGTTTTAAATGTTTTTCATTTTTACATGTTTTTTGCATGTTTGAATTTGCATTTTTGAAAAAACTTAAAGTGTTGACAATGACTTTAAACTCAAAGAAAATTATGGTTGACTAATGAGAGTGGGTAATATTCTCAAATGAACCATATTTAGATAAAAAATTCTCCATAAATTGGTGAAATCTAGGGAAAAAATAACAGAGATATTCTGGCAATGTAAATTCTTATAAAGTTGTGAAATGGCTTTTTATATGCAAAATTGTTTTAGTTGTAACTGATGTGTGAATGATTAATACATTTGAATCCAACTTTATGATTTTTTTTCTTAGTAGAAGCTTTCAAGTCTAAGATTTCAAAATAATACAATCTAACTTTAGGGTTCAAATTAAGATCAAGTCTTGAACACCTTACACCCACATTTATAAGACTGAAGAAACTATGTGGATTCATGTGTTTTAGTCTTATGGAGTGTTTGCAATAAAAAAAAAGATTCAATTTAAAAAATCAGATATCCTGGTAACTTGATAAAAATCTTGAATGTTATCTAAGTATGTTAATAAATTTAACCAAAATTTTAATTTCATAATTCCAAATTCTTATAAATAACTTAGTTTGGGGAATAGGAAATAAAAGGGAATGAAGTAAAAATCATTTTAAGACAGTTAAGACCGTCTCATATCTCAAACTTTCTGAGAGATTTACTAGTTGTAAAAATTAATAGCCATGCATTGATGATTGTACAGTGTATTTATCATGAAAGTAATGATAATCACATCCTAGAAGTCTTTGTAATATATCTCCTAGCATAAAGGAAATTTAAGAATGAGCTGTATACCTTTTAGAATACGGTTAAGAAAAAAAAAATCTTATACTTGTATATATATATATTAGGGTGTGTATATACCATTAAAATGTATACAAAACATTTATAGTCTATTATTCTAAAATACCACTTCATTTAAGATTATTCGATGCTTGTGAAAATTGTGACTTATTTGATTTACGTACTATTCACAAAATATCTCTAGTTTTAATAAGAGCAGTGATCAAACCTATCTTGTACTTCTGTTGCTCAAGAAAACTAGTAGAGGAAAATATTAATTACTTTCTCCCCGATGAAGTATAAAAAAAAAAAATAAATAAGTGTAGGTACGGTAAGTAACTTGGTCAGGTTTTTTTTCCTCCATTATCCTGTATAAACAACACGTGGGTGTTGCATCTTCTGCATGATTGTTCCGCTGGCATAGTAGGTGTGCGCACATGTGAGTGTGCATAAGTGAGACTAGGAGAGATGAGATAAAGAGGCTCAGAGAGCATGAGGAGGAAAGAGAGTACAGAAAACACAAGAGAGTGTCCGAGAGAAAGAAAACCCAAAGAAAGAGCATAAAGATTTCTTGGGTGCAGGAGGGGCGCTAAAGTACTTTTTCCCATTGCTCTATCTAATGGTGAACACAGTCCTGTTTTCTAAGACTAAAAGTCAGAGATTTGCCTGTTTTTGACCTTTATTATAAATAAACTCATAATATAAAATATGCAAATATAGAGGTATCTAGGTTTAGAGATATACAATGAGAAATGTAATCTAGACATCTATAGATATTCTTATAGATAGCTACAATTATAGATAACTGCAATTATAAATTCTTATAGATTTAACTCCAATTATATAGATAACTTCACCTGAAAATTTAAACTAATGGTACTAGACTTACTATGAAAAGCTACAACTGACAAATATAAGGTCAAAGAATGCTGCCTTTGAAATTTCAACTTTATATGTTTTTCACCAAAATTCTACCTGGAGAAAACCAAAAAATAATAGAAACAAATGTCTGGTTCCTTTTCTCATCCTCAACATAGGGCAATAGCAATTAGTTAAAAAGCAGAATCAGTGTTCTAAATCAACTTGGAACTGAAAAGTTGCCTTCTTGTACACCCTTTCAGTCTGGTCCTTTAGATAATTATAACTCTGCTTTCTTCTGTATCTTACATTTGATCTAAACAAAATGATAAATCATTTTATGTTAATATATTTTGTCTCCCTCTCTGGATAACAACAGGAGCTGACCACAGTGTGAGGATTTAATACAATCAATATAAGGCATTTTGAAAATAAATTATTTTATTTGAGTACATAAGGTATTTTAAATTTTGTTGATATGAGAGTTTTTCTTCTTGATGCTTTCCTCTTGAACTAGCCCCTGAACCACACTTACAAAGGCAGGTTCTCCAGTTGGTTCTTGGGTCTGCTCAAGAGTTGGAACTACTGATACTGCATTTTAGTCTATAGAATGGTCAGAAATCTAGGGGTCCATTTAAATGTTCCTTTTATAAATTATTATTAATATATACTATTTTATAACTAAAATTGTCTGCATCATTTATTTTACTTATCACTAGTTCTCACTTTTGTTTCACATGCATTGAATGCTTGCTTTTAGT